>BPLQ01010149.1:0-172349 GCA_021605075.1 Caerostris darwini
TGATATCATGTTTACTTTTTGTAAATCATTAACTCATTTGCTGTTTGTATATATATATATATATAATTCCAATGATATATATATATATGATTCAATACATCAAAAAAAGTATTTACATAGATTTTTGTTCCTAGCAAACCCACAATCAGATCTTAAAAGTAAGAAATTATGGAGTAGTATATATATATATAATTCCAATGATATATATATATATGATTCCAATAGCTTCAAAAAAGTATTTATGATGCTAGATTTTTAATTCCTAGCAAACCCACAATCAGATCGTAAAGTAAGAAATTAAGTGGTTGGGTAGTATATATCTATATATCTATACTATATGTATAGATATATGTATATATATATGTATATACATATATCTATATGTATATAAATATATATATATATATATACATATATACATATACATATATGTATATACATACATATATATATATATATATATATATATATATATATATATATATACACTGAAGTGACAAAAGTCATGGGATACCTCTTAATATCGTGTAGCCCTCCTTTCGCCCGGCGAAGTGCAGCAACTCGACGTGGCATGGACTCAACAAGTCGTTGAAGTCTTCTGCAGGAATATTGAGCCATGCTGTCTCGATAGACGTCCATAACTGTGAAAGCGTTGATGGTGCAGGATTTTGGGCACGAACAGACCTCTCGATGATGTCCCATAAATGCTCGATGGGATTCATGTCGGGCGATCTAGGTGGCCAGATCATTCGTTGGAATTGTCCAGAATGTTCTTCAAACCAATCGCGAACAGTTGTGGCCCGGTGACATGGCGCATTGTCATCCATAAAAATCCCATCGTTGTTTGGGTATATGAAGTCCATGAATGGCTGCAAGTAATCTCCAAGTAGCTGAACATAAGCATTTCCAATCAATGTTCGATCCAGTCGCACCAGAGGACCAAGTCCATGCCATGAAAAAACAGCCCACACCATTATGGAGCCCCCACCAACTTGAACAGTGCCTTGCCGACAGTTTGGGTCCATGGCTTCTTAGGGTCTGCGCCACACTCGAACCCTACCATCAGCTCTTACCAACTGAAATCGTGACTCATCGGACCAGGCCACGGTTTTCCATTCATCTAGGGACCTACCGATATGCTCACGTGCCCACGAGAGTCGCTGCAAGCGATGTCGTTCTGTCAGTAAAGGCACTCGAGTCGGTCTTCTGCTGGAATAGCCCAAGAAAGCCAAATTTCTCCGCACAGTTCTAACAGACTAGTCCCTTGTACGTCCCACATTGATTTCTGCGGTTATTTGACGCAGTGCTGCTTGTCTGTTAGAATTTACGACTCTTTGCAGACGTCGCCGGTCTCGGTCGTTAAGTGCAGGCGGTCGACCACTGCGCTGTCCATGGTGGGATGTTATGCCTGAAATTTCATACCCTCGGCACACTCTTGACACAGTGGATCTGGGAATGTTGAATTCCCAAACGATTTCCGAAATGGCATGACCCATGCGTCTAGCTCCAACTAACATTCCGCGTTCAAGTCTGTTAAAGTCGTGCGGTCATCATCACGTCAAAACCTCTTCACATGAAAATAATATGAACAGAAATGAAAGCTCTATATATTTTATACCTGTTATACGCGATGCTACTGCCATGTGAAAATTTGCATATTGCTATCCCATGACTTTTGTCACTTCAGTGTATATATAAAGAAAGAGTAAATTGATTGCGGCCTGAATGGCCGAGTGGCTAGCGCTCTGGCGCTCGGTACCACAGGTTTCGGGTTCGAGTCCCGGCGGTACCATGGATTTTTGTAGTGGTTCGGAATCCACTTTAAACCGTAGGTCCCGGTCCTAATAGGATCGTAGAGCGTTGCGGGGGCATTGTTACTCCGCGTCCGTATCTTCAAGTTACACGCGCACCCTGGGTAATGCAAAGTGAGTAACGTCTGTGCCGCGCTTGCCTTAAGGCACCCAAGACCAAGCTGTGTATGTGTCTGCCAGCGGCATTAGAACAAAAAAAAAAAAATGTCAGAATATATCTAAAGCAAAAAAAAAAAAAAAAGATTAAATTGATTTTCTTTTGGTGTCTTTATTCTTGACTTAACGTATCTTCTACAGACACTATTTTGAAATTAGAATAGCCTTTGCTATAAAAAGAAAAAATTTCATATATAGGAAATGCCATTTACCATGCCGTTTTAATTAGAGTAACTAATTATTTAATGAAGATTCCCGTACTTAAATTGATACCAAGCTAATTTTCCAATTAAACTGAGGTTGGATTTCGTCATTACATTAGTCTTCTAAATCGCTCATCTGTTATTAGCAACACCATAGTTTCCTTGTCTTCACCCATTCATGGATTTCTCGTATCCATAGAAACCTCAACAGAATGACGTCACGAACTTAGTAGCCTTCTAATCTTACTTCGATCGGAATATGACCTACTAGATCGATTGTAAATTTTGTTCCGGGACCCCTTTTTTTTCTTTTGTTTATTCGTCTTGACTCAATCATTCATTCATTTTCGCTTTGTGTACTTATAAAGCCACGCCCAAATAACAAATGATGAGAATGTTCGAATCGAATGTTTCCTTCTGGTTCAAGTCATAGTTCTGCTAGTTTTTTACGTTCCATGGTTGGCAAAAGTGAGAAGCAAACGATTAATAAATTTAAATTATCAAGGAGAACTAATTGTTGTTCTTAATAACTATTGTTTGTAATTATTGTCAGAACGAATTATTTCTGATGTTCTGAAAGAATAGTAGAGAATCAGCATGACCAAGCCAATGGAATTGAAAAAGGAGTTTTTTAAATGTACGTTTTAGATAAAATTGATATTATCTACTGGTTTTTGAGTCAAAATTAATCTATTTTGATTTGAAATAGTTTGTGTTAAAAAATAAGGCATTATAATTCCTCACAATTCAAAACATTTCCCTACGAAAAGATCATCAAATTATTTCACTTTATAGAGTATGATTTGATATAATATTTAAAAATTTTGAAAAAAATTAAGAAAAATATTTTTAAGCATAAATAAGTATCCCAAAAGTTTTCCACATATAGTACGATTTAATCTCATATTAAATTTATCTGCTTTGCTTTAATTTTCAATCTTAATTAAGAAATAGTTTTTATAATAGCTTGCCATATTAAATGAATCGTCTGCTTAGAATACTTAATTATTTTTAATTATTGCTTATTTATATAATTGGAATAACTCCTCCCCCAAATCAGGCAAGCATACATCGTTCGAATTTCCCAAATTAATTAATGATTTTCACATTAATTAAAACTAAGCATTGCTTAGTTTTAATTAATGTTATTCATATGTTTACACAGAGTTGTTTTGTTGTTTCTTATCCCGCTTGGTCGACAGTAGCATCTAGAACACGTCCATGAACCCGTGTGTTCTCATGGAAGGAGGAAAGCAGGTGTCAGCTTTGGTTGTGAGGGAGCACCAGTAGGCAGAAGACAGACTTGTCTCTGCGTTTGCTGAAGAAGGTTGGCAGAGTCTTCCGGAAGGACTTTTAGGGGGAACTACACAGCATACACAAAGTTTTGCAACAATAATGACATGTAAATCGAAAATTTTATGTGCTAAAACTGTTTGCAATATGAATATGTAATATATTCTAAATTTGCTATGTATTAGGTGGAACTTCCAATAATGTGGAATTTAGACAGACAATTTTGAAAGGAAATAAAATATTCATTGTTACATATACATAATCATTAATATATTTATGATAATTTTCTATGACATTAAACCATTTTTTTGGGCCATTTCTTAAAAAAACTTTTTTTGATTAGGCACCAAAATGCCCATTTAGAAAATTTTCAACCTCCTGTTTATTACTGTAATTTTTTGAGATCATGAAAATGTTGTCGAGACCTAAACAAATACAAATCTGATGAGGTTATGTCTGGAATACAAAATGGTTGAGGTAAAATTTCCCATCTTAATTCATTCAGTTTCTGTTGAATCATTTGTGGCAGAGGCAGGGCAATATTTTGTTGAAGAATAACATTCTGCGAATTCAGTAATGCTGTCGTTTAATGTGTAAAGCTAACTTTAAATTCTCTATTTATTTACAGTAGAGGCCTGATATGCTAGTTATGTTACTCATAAGTTGCTCAAAATAAACCACCTCTTCAATAACCCTCCAGTCCTCCTTTCTTTTAGACTTAACCATTGTCTTTTTGGTGTAACGTTTGCATAAAGCATCAATTTTTCATATCCAGCCACTATACGCTTTAAAAAAAGGATCAATTTCATTTCTTGTGACTATTGATGTGCAAACATTTACTCGTTTCTGATAGTTCTGAGCTGTAACCTCATGTGGAACTCAAACACCTTTTCTATCATTTTTAGGTATTCTACTATTGTTGCAACATTTTTATATATTATTGTAGTTTAACCACATTGGAATTTCAGCTAGTTCTTATTTGTTATATGGGTTTCTGACTCTACCAGTGCTTTCAAGTCATCATTATTAACCTGGATTGGTCAATTACTGCTTCAAAATATTTTAAATGGCATAAAATATTGAACAGTTTCTGTTTAATGGTTTTTAGTAAATGCTTTGACTTGTAAATATAATTCTAAGGAATTTCAAGTGATGAATATAACCAAGTGTGAGTTAAAATTGTATAATTGTATAATTTACTTACGTATTTTTTATTTTCTTAATAGTTGTTAATCAATAGTTTATTTTCTTTCAAATCTACATATCTATTTAATTTTGTAATGTATAAATAGTATTTCGTGGACATAAATAATTAATTATTAACTTAAAATATTATTATTTAACTCATCTTATGTAAATATTTTTGTTTCTTACTTTTGCAAGCACTTAAAATTTGTGAATTTAAACATTCTTCCATTAGAAACTTTCCTTCTATATTACCTTATAAAAAATAATCGAATAAATTAAACTTTACGAAAATATATAAATTTGCATATAACTACATTTGCATATTCATTTCAATATTATTTTAGGAAAGATATAATACAAATAATCTAATCTGATAATTTTTAGAAAGAATCGCAAAATGCTTTTGAATTTATTTTAACTAAATAGCAAGTGTTAAAATTATAAAAAATCATAAAAATCATTATAAAAATTATAAAAATTATAGTATTAACTTATCTATATTAATAATATAAAAACATAATATGAAATTATCTATATTAATAATATAAAAACATAATATAAAATTATCTATATTAATAATATAAAATTATAAAAATCTTGACAATAAATCAAATAATCATCATAATATAAAATTATAAAAATCATAATGAAATTATTATTATAAAATTCATAATAAAAATCATAATAATTATATAAAATCTTAATATAAAATTATAACCCTGAAAATAAAACAAATCATTTAAAAAATTTTCCAGTGTCATTTTTAATTTTTTTAATTATAAATCTGTTTATTTCTCGTGATTTTTTAAATTCCAATTTAAAATCTATTGTTTGTATTAAATAATAATAATAAATAAATAAAATATTTAAAAACCTTCTTAATAATAAAATAGATCATTTAGAAAAGAATTATTTTTTCAATATACGTAAAACAGTTAAATAGCTATCCTTTACAGAAATTCGTTAACCTTTGAAACTATTGCCTTTGCTAAAAAAAAAAATTGTATATAGAAATAGATAAAAACAAATTTGAGTTATTCTTTCTTGAAATCTATTTTTGGTCGAAAGCAAAAATTCTTGTTATTCTGATTTTACGTTGTTATTTTGTTCTTTTACTCTTTTTTTCAAATAATCAAAAAGAAAACTATTTCAAATCCTTTTGAAAAATACAATTGAATTCTGGGAAACAAAATATTTTGAAACGAAAAACTTCCTTTTTTTTTTTTTTTCCCCCGCGTCATATTTTATTTCTACATCCCTCAGTCGCAAAGACTGCTGCTATTCTATTATGTATGTCACAATTTTTTACCAACCGGTCTTTTAGTTTGGTTGTTATTTATTTACAATTCAACGAATTTTTGAATCCACGAATACGAAAATTGAACGCGCTTGTAAGTATAATAATATTTACCTGATTTTGTTGGGCTACATTTTAAAAAATTAGTGAAATTTTGGATTGGAAGTGATAAATACAGGAAATTAAATTAAAAAAGGTGTATTACTGTGTCCAAAAAGTAAAACCAATTTTCAATTTAAAATTCAAGGGGCTTATGGAATTTCAATTTTCTTTTTCTTTTTTAAGTTGTTCTTGACATCTGTGGGAAATTTGGCGTCCCAATATTCATTAGTGTTTGAGTTACGCTTGGCTTTGTGAGACGCTAAAACTGATTCCGGCGACTTTTGAAATATCTGAATTCATTGAGCAAAGAACTTGCATTCAATTTTGTTTGCGGAAACGTATAGAATGTTGCAGAAGACATTCGGTGAGCATTCCTATATCGGAAAGAAATGTTTATAAGTGGTATAAATAGTTCAAAGAAGGCAGAGAACGCGTTGTAGACGAAGAGCCCTCCGGTCGACCATCCACCTCAACCGACGAAGATCACGTCCAAAAGATGGTGGTGCTTGCAAACCGTCGATTTACAGTTAGAGACCTTGCTGATGTTGTTGGAATTTCAAAATTCCATTTTAAAAGATGTTTTGGGCCTCAAACACGTCAAATCTCGATTGGTATCGAAAACACTGAATGCGCCAACTCACACTGCAATGATTCTTCGTGTGTTTTTCGCCGAAATTGAAACCCATATCGTTCCACAACTACCGTATTCACACTATGCGATTCTAGCTATTCCTTAAACTCAAAAGACCTCTCCGGGGACACCGTTTTGAGTCGATTGAAGAAATTCAACATGAATCGCCGCGCGCTTTGCAGACCATCTCTGCCGATGACTTTTTAGCATGCATTGAGGATTGGAATAAAAGTTGGAATAAGTGCATTGTGTCCGGAGGGGATTTTTTTTGAAAGCGATGAAATAAATTTGGAAGAATAAATAAAGAGTTTTTGAAAAAAAAATAATTGGTTTTACTTTTGGGCACGGTAGTATGTTTGCTTGTTTATTTTTATTTCATATTCATATCTGGATATACCTTTAAATTTAATTTTAGAATATCTTCTTCGTATAGCTGTTTTTTTATTTAGAAAAAAAATACGTAGTAAATTAAATTTATTCAGATTTAAAACTCTGTATTTCACAGTTTGTTTTGGGGTGTGTGTGATTCGTAAGGCTTTATCATACAGATTTATTTTCGCAATGTAAAGCATTGAGTATATGAGAGTTTTTTTAGAAAAGGAAAAAAAAAAAAAAGTTTTATTAGGTTGCTCATACTCAATTTTTGCAGCCTGATGTGCAATTGGTTAGCACTCTGGCCTTTGGTGCTTTAAGTTCTAATCTTGGCGGCGGCATGGATGTTTGTTAATGGTTTGGAATCCACGTTAAACTGTAGGTCCCGGATTATTAGCCTAAAGTGTGCACAGAATGACTGTAGAGCGACAAACCAAACCATACTTAAGTTTTATCTTATGTCGCTCAAATCCGTTATTTGCTTAATGCAAACAAGTGAAATATTAATGAACAAATGAAATTCAAATTGCAGAACTAATAAAATACAAGTTGTCTTATAACATGGCATGCTTCTCTTATATGCTAATAGAAAAGAGGTACGAAATTTGTCCTAAAACCTTCATGATCATATTTAAATGTAAAATAAAGTAATAACTTTAAAAAATTTTAATTTGTACAAATATTTTATTTGGTAGTTTTTATACATGCAGCAAATGAAAATGAAATAAAATTGAAGCCAATTCAAACCAACGCCAAGAAATCACAGGTTTACGCTCATGAAAATCAAGCGAAGATCTGTTTTATACTATAAATCTTAATTAAATGAATAGTTTACAGTGAAAATCAATCGTCAAACTGACAAATTATCAGACATTAAAAAAAAATTTGTCATGTGGCAAAAGAACATTTCGGAAAAAAAGTAGTAAAATTAAACTTGGCAAGTAAATAAAGATTTTTTAAAAGAAATTTATCATATTAGAATAATGGGCTATTTGCACACGAATCAAAATTTAATTTTGAAGGATTTAATTAGTTTGTAATAAAAGTGTAGTCCATTGTTAAACAAGTGTATGAAAATCTAATGCTTTGAGAATATTTTGTTATCTTTGGAATAGAAAATTTATATTTTGTAGATGTCAGTTATTAGATAATGTATATAAAAATTTTGAAAAGATGTTTGAAGAAAAATGTTTTCGAAAAATTTGGAATGCATTTTGCATGTAAATTCTGTCAGTTTAACTATTCCTAAATTTTTGCCTTTAAAATTCTACTGAATAGGTTTTTTTATCTCAAAACTTATTATCAAAAGTTTAATATCTCAAGTAAATTAGAATATACAGATTGAAAAAAAAATTGAAAAATCAAGCTGAAGGTAGAAAATTTTGAATCAGTTCTTCAAAATTAATAACAAAATTTATACGAATAATAATAATTATTTTATTACTAATATACATTCAAGCCACTAATTTTAAAACTGAGTTAATTCACTTAAAAGTAAAAAAAAAAAAAAAAATTGTTATAAAATTAACATTCCTAATATTAATTACTTTTTTCTAATATTAATTATTTTTTATATAAAAAAAAAAGGCGTAAACAGAAAAATAATTTTTGTTCATTCAATCGATGTAAACGAAATAATTTTTTTCATAATAAAAATTTCTGCACAACATTTTTCTGATATTTTTGATAAAAAAAAAAATCCATTAAAATTAAATATTCTTTTTTCTTGAGTAACATTTACCTATATCGAAAAAAATCATTTCTCATTAATTTCTCGGAATAATCGAAAACCGAAATTAATGGATTCCGAACACAAGACAGAACATTTCGTTCTAGAACCGATCTGTAATTTCAAAAGAACCTCTCCTCAATTATTATTATCTCGCACTATCATTACGGCTGGGCGCAGTAATATAGTGCCGCATTCGGCTATCCGCGCGGATGAATACAGCTCATCTGACATAGAAGCCAGCAACCGTCCAAAACAAGGCGGTCCTAGCAGAGGCCGCCATGACACTCAATAAAGCGGATTTGCGGGGCAGCAAATCTTCCAAAATAATGCTTTTTTCGCTATGTTTACCACCATGCTTGAAAACCAAACCCTGAATAAGAAAGCGCCATGTCCACTCCGATGATTTTCTTCGTGCTTTTCCTCTGTGTCGCCACAGGTGAGGACTTCGATTGTTTATTTTTTAATAAACACGCCGAGCGTCAAAAATCATCTGATTTTGGTACCGATAAGGGGAGTGGGATAGGAGGGAAGTTAAGAGGCAAATTTAGTGACAGTAGCCTGCGTAGGTTGGTTTTCCAGCCTAGCTTGCGCTCTCACAATGTGCGAAATCTTTCCTGTACAGCAATGCTTTTAAAATTAAAGGCATATATTCGATTCTGGGAGAACAAGCGAATTAAAAAATGATGCACCAATTAATTAATATCGTTTTTAATAGCTTTTTTAGAATAAATTTACCCTGTTGTGTTTAAAATTTGATTAAAATTATATATAATCTATTAATTTTTTTTTAATATAAAGTTATCAATTAAAATGATGTACACAGAATCCTTAAGAATTACACACTACGTAATAGATCGAAAAGTTTTACTATTATTAATTATATAATTTTTTTTACAATTAATAATCCTAATTAAAGTTTATTTTCGTTATTCTTAATTTTATATTAATTTTTAATAATTAAAAAATCGATTTGCGAAATATGACGTCAATATACATGTGGAACATTTGTTACATAAATAATAGTTTGCTACCTAACAACTAATATTATCGCTTTATTCGATGTAATAATAGTTGTATATTGAATAATTTAAAATTGCATTGTTCTTTCTGTAGAAATCCTGTTTTCTGCTTATAAGATTCAATTATTTAAATGCACTTCTCGTAAAATAAAAGCATAATATCTTTTAATTCAATAAAGGTAATTTGTTTCTTTTTTTTGCAATAACTATTGTTTTTAAATTGAAGTATTCTAATTAATAACTTTAATTGCATGTATTTGATGTTGATGTATTATTTAATGAAAATAAAATTGAAACAATTCATATCAGCACGGAATTTTGTAACGTTTAAGAAATGAATTGAATTTTATGATAAAAATCTAAAAATAAATATCGGTTATTTTGAATTTTGCAATTTCAGTTTTTTTGCTGTTCAAATTAACATGTTATTGAACATCAAAAAAATTTTTTTTAAGCATATTTCTTTTAAGCTATTATTTAGATGAGGAACTACAAAGATGATGTACATGTGTTTACAATTCTTGAAACTAACGTGAAATTATTATTATTATTATTATTATTTTGATACTCTGTATCGTATACTGCTTACGTTTTTTCATTATAACAATATTTCTTTTTCAATATTGCTATTTTTATAGATTTTTAATGAGTTTTATCGAATTTTCCTGGGAAATAATGCTTATCTTATGCAATTTAAAATAATCTTATTATTTTTAACTGACATCACAATTTGAAATTTAAATAGAAGTACACGTAGTTCATTCTAAAATATACATGAAATACATGTACATTGAGAATTATTTAAAAAAACAAGTATTACATTTACATTTGCACAGTGTTACATTTGATTTAGCGTAGTGAAGTTTTAAAATAAGCATTTAAATTTTTCTTAAAAGCATTTCGTTGTTTCTTTCTGACTATATTTTTATCAAAACTTTAAAAAGTTACATGGTGTATAAAATTGTCAGTATGCTAATATAATTTTTGATCCGTATCTCTATACACTAAATAAAAATTAATGCAAAATTTTGAAATAAAATAATAATTAATAAATAAATTTTGAAATTTAATACTACGGAATTGTTTAGGTATATTAATTTAAAATATTTAAATTAAATTTACCAATATAAATAAGTTATCTACAAAAATATGAATTAAAGAATAGAAATTATTTTAATTTTCTGGAAAATAGAAAAGGAATTATGTAGATAATATTATTATTTAAATAATGCAATATCTCTTTTCGAAATAATATATCTAGTTTTTAACATGTATTTGCTTTAATTTATAATCTTGCGTTGATGATTAGGTAAGATTTGAGATTTCAATCAGATTTGATAATTTTGTTATTAATCGCAAAAATTTTGCCATAGATAGAAAATGTCTTATTTTGTGGATAGAAATATTAACAAATTAAAAACAATAGCAAATTAGAAATAATTAAATATTCCTGTTTCTATACTGATCATATTAAAGAGAATAATATACCTATTTTAATGAAGTGTATTTTAATACTTAACTGCGTATTGGTGAAAAGAAATTCAGATTTTATATATGTAAAAAAGAAAATAAACGAAATTGTTTTGATAATTTATGCAATTTATAAAAAAATCTAGGATCAATCACTCGATTTTCAAAATTTAGATTTAAATATTATAAAAGTACAACCTAAAAAAGGCATAAGATATGGAGGAAATTATTAAGCTTATTGTACACGACAATTGTTATTAATAAAGTGTGACTGAAAAAAATCAGAAATTTTTTATTGAAATTTGAAATTTAAAGTATGAATCAAATATATTCGTTTATTGTTTGTTATGTAATAATTATTTTACTTGTATTAAGAGATTTCAAAGATAAACAAAAAAAATCCTTTAATTTAAACTTTAACGATAAATTCAGAAATTAATTGTTGTACGATGTAAGAAATATTTGTTTTATTGTATCAAATAATATTTCATAAATACAAAAGAAGAGGTTATAACATACTGCTGAATTAATTTTTGATATGAAATATGAATTAAAAAAAAATTGAGCTTTTTCTTTTGTTCATGAATTTTGCTCGTTTAATGCTTTTAATTTCTGCTTGTGTATAAATGTTCGATTTTTTCTGTACAACACCAATAATTCTATTTTATCAAAATTAATATATAACCGCTTAACGTACTGTAATATAAAAACATTTCATTTAAATAGAATACTATTAGTTATATAGAAAAATTATTGCATATATAATTTAATTAAATATAATAACAATAAATAAATAACAGCATTATGTTATGTAGTATCTTTCTTGTTTTGTGTTAAATGATTAATCGTTCTGAATTTCATTTCTTTTTCTTGATTATTTAATTTCACGCAAAGAAAAGAATTTCTTTGTCAAAAAAAAAAAATTATCATGCCATGGTCATTTAATTTGGCTCATTTGTTCATTATGACGACATATGTGCAGTTAAGAAATAAATTTTAATATATGAGTGTTACGAATAATGTATACTACTTAGAGGAATGATTTTTGCCAGCAATTAATTAAAATATTGTTTGATAAAATTAATTGCTGTCACGTACATGCAACAAATTAATAAAATAAAGCAAGAGGTATAATATATTAACTTATTATATTAAAAAATTAAGAAACAGTATTAATAATTGATATTTCTTAATTATAATTCCTTTAATAGAACATTAATTGTAATGTATTATAATAGAATCGACTTAATTTATTGTGCTTAAGAAATTGTTAGAAATTTGATTGCTGTTATCAATAAACTAATGAAAAATTGAAATTTTTTTAAACCCTAACCGTTTTTTAAATTTAAAAATAAATCATAGATATATATTTTTTTTTTTGTTTTCCTCTTTATAATCGAATCATAATTCATTTTAATGTGTGATATTTGTTTTATTTCTCAGTCTGTCTATTTTTTTTCTGAATCGTTCGATCTAATTATTAGAACAAATGCGCATTTCTTGGATTATTTAAAATCACCCATTAGAACATAATTTTACATTTTATATTTCACAGCATTGATTTGCCCCCTTTTTTTTGAATATTTAAATTGATCAATTACTAGTAAAAAGCGAATCAAATATTAATTAAAAGAGATATTTATAAAGACTAACTATTATTGAGAAATCTGAGATCTGAGTTTAAATATATTATTTATCGGTAATTTGAAAATGTGGATTTTTCTTTAGTTTTGGGTTTGTTTGCCTCTCTATAGCCATTTTGTGCTCACTTTGGTCTAATTAGACAGGGACATACAGCTTAACGTGGATTCCGAACCAATCACAAACATCCATCCATGACACCGCCAGAATTCGGTACTGAAGCCTGTGGTATCAAAGGCCAGAGCGCTAGCCAATTGGCCATCAAGCCGCTATTTCTTCTTTAACTGACAGCTTGGCATGTTGTTTCCAGATTTATCATAATATTAAAAAAATTTATATACTTTATGTATGTTAATTATCTCCTTACTTAAGCTACTCTCCTCATAGTCACTATACCATATCATATATTCTTCATTAACACAACAGCTCCATAGTGGGCGAAGTTCGTCCGTCTTCCTCATTTCAAGATAGGAGGTGTTTTCTTTTTACTGAGTTTTGTTGTCATCCCTACGTCCAACAGTCATGTGAGACCGTGACCTACGGTTTAAAGTGGATTCCAAACCACTACAAACATAACATGGCACCGCAGGAACCTTAAACCTTTAGCACTGCGCGCCAGAGCTCTAATCACTCGGCTATCAGGCTCTTACCATATATTAACAACCATATATAATTAAATAATTTCATCATTGCTAAAATTTAATAATAAAAATATCTTTGGATAAGAAAGGATAAATTTCTGTACGTATTAGAAGCTTTTATCTTTCACAGAAATCTGACAATTTTGCCGACAAGCGTATGAATTGCAAATATGGTTTCTACAGATTTACCAGAATGGGGTTTTATTGAAAGACTGGAGAAACTGCCAGTAATCCTTCAGTGAAACCTTCAATACAACACCGAATAAGTTTATTTATATTTTTTTTCCTCGGCTCCCATTGATCACTTGTGAGACTTCACTGTTATCTTCCTTAGCACTCCACCTCTGTGGAGCGGCGAGAAGTAACTCCTGTTCCTTTTCAAAAGATAGCTGGATTTTTCACATACGGGATTATCTGTCTCGATGATGTGATGGCGATTAACTCAAGTGCTACTTCACTCCCTTGAGATAAAATAGCAATAAAGATTTTACTACAGTTTACGTTATTGGAAGGAAGGAAGTGTAAAATTTACAAACATTCATCGCTTCAAATATTTTGCATTGAAATATTCCAGTAATTTCTGAGGGCTTCCAACGCATTTTTTTCTCATCGATTTTAAATGTTTTCTTAAGATTTACAGTATACTTTATCTATAATATAATTTTTGTTTTATTTAAGATTTTATTAAAATATTTATAGGCGCGATATAACTTTTTATAATATAAATTTGATATTGAATAGTTAGTTACATTTAAATTTTAGCCATTGTATAAACCTTGATTGATTAAAATTAATTAATTGATTAAAAAGTTTAAAGAAATTTTTTATTAGAGGATTGACTTCAGAACTGTTAGATTTTATTCTAAAATTACTTTATTGATTTAAAAATTTAATATGTTATAGTTATATTATGTGATAAATGTAAATATTTTTTTTCAAGAATTTTTTTTAGTATGTAAAAGATGTAAATATTTTGTTTCAAGATTTTTTTTAGTATGTGATAAATGTAAATATTTTTTTTCCAATATTTTTTTTTTTTTTTTTAGTAGTAGATGTAAATATATATATTTACATGCAAATATACATGTATTATTACATGCATATATTATTACACATTACAAATGTTATTTGTTTATAACTAACTATATATTGAAAAAACATCATTTTATTTCTTGTTTTTCTAAATTGGTAATATAAATGTACTACTAAATTTGGTAATATACTACAAAAATGCGTTGTTTTTGTAATTAACATAATTTTTTTTCGTAATTAAGTTAACATTATTTGTTTTGCTTTTCAAAAGGCTGCATTTAAATTTTTTTTCTCTTAATTATTGAAAATTTCATCAGTATTTACAGAATTATGTTTTAATAAGATTAAAATGAGAAAAAAAATTAAGTAAAAAACATAAAGTATATTATTTTTAAAAATATATTATATGTATTTTGTATATAATTTGTCTTTTTTTAAAAAATGTTTTGATTAGTTATGAAGTTCATTTCCTAATTTATATTAATTAAATTTCCAAAGTATTAGCAGAGTGCTAATTAATTTCCTTTAATTAATTTAGCTAGTTGCTTTTTTTATTCTAATTTCCTTTAATACTTTTGTTTTAAAGGTTGAAAAAAAAAAAAATTAAGTATACTAGGGATTAGATGGAATTTCTTAAACTGCTTTTCTAAAGAACTTCTTTAAATTATACCACTTTCTGAATACTTTAATTACTTCGCTCTTTTTTCAATTATGGTTATGCTAATTAATTAAAAATTAAGCTAGAGTTAAGAGCAATCATGGAAAAAAATATAAATAAGATGGCTCAATTCGTCATCGAAAAATGTACGGTCCAATAAAATAAATATCACATCATTTTATCCATGTTATCCAGTTTCTTCTTTTCTAAGATTTCCTTAAATTTGAATTTTAAATTGTTACTGTTTGCTAGAAAGAATTTTTTGTTAATATTGAATACGATATGTGAAACATATTAAATCTTTTATTGAATAAGATATTTTAGAGTCTAAGTGAATTAAATCTAAGGGATTGGTAGTGTTAATTTCGACACAGTGGCACGATATCTTTCTTTATCTAAGCAAAAAATTTATTTTGTTTTTAGTTAAGTTAAATAAACATTTATTTATGGATATATAAAAGTTATAAACTTTTCAAGCAACATTCGTAAAAGAGATTTTGTAAAAAAAATATTATTTACTTGTTTTGTTCTAAAAAAATACAACCATAAACAAATGCAGAAATCGTATAAAAGGAACGAACTGTAAGATGAACAAATTTATTTTACGTGAAATGTTTTCATTCAAACCGTAAAAGTATTTGACAGAATGTTTTACCTATTTTATTAAAATACATACCTACCTTTTTTTTATATTTTATTCATATTTATATTGCGCCTTTTGCTATTTTAAACTCAATCGAATGAACAGCTAAAACTTCATTCAAACATTTCTTCACTGTGAATTATTTTCCAATCTCGAGTTCAATTCAAAATTTCCTGCTTGTGACATCCGGGATTTAAAAGGATATTTTTAGAAAGGGAGAGTAAACCGTCCAATCACCTGCGAATGTCAACTCATCGATTTTTCCATTCATGGTTTGAGCATTCCGGTGATGACATTGCATTGAAATTTTAAAAAGGTGTCGAGAATTTCAAAGGAAGCATATTTTCTTTTATGCTTCGGCATTTTGCCTTCCTGGTGTTTATAAAAAAATTTATAAAAAGAATTTTTCCTGTGCAAACACGTTTTATTTTGTTTTTAGTTTTAAATCAATTGGAATTCGTAGACATTTTTTATCTAAGGAAGTATATTTATTCTTTTTCAAAATTCTTCATAGATAAACTGTAGGATAAAAAAAACCGAGAGCTTTAAAAAACACTTAATGATAGTTAATTCTCTATCTCTCAATTCAGATGAGGATTAAAGAATATGTAATGATAATTCATTCTCTATCTCTCAATTCAGATATTGAGGATTAAAGAACACGTAATGATAGTTCATTCTCTTTCTCTCAATTCAGATATTGAGGATTAAAGAACATGCAATGATAGTTCATTTTCTATCTCTCAATTCATATATTGAGGATTAAAGAACACGTAATGATAATTCATTCTCTATCTCTCAATTCATTCTCATTATTGACTTGAAATCAATACAAGAAATATTTTTTAAAACTGTATCTTTTCAGGTGAAATCTGAAAACAAATTTCAATTCAATTTTTTTAACATACGATAAAATATATTTCTATTTATGGAAAATAACAATTAATTTTTAATTGCAATTATTTATTTATGAAAGTTTCAAAAATATTTCCTCTAAAATAAAGCATCGTAACAATAGTCAGGTCGGTTATGTCGTGTAAAAATGTTTTCGTTTTTTAAATTCCGGTGGATTTTTATTATTAAAAAATGCAAATTTTTAATTTTAAAAATCCTTTTTCTTAGCTTATGAAATGGTTAAATTTTTTACGAAATGAACTTTTATATTAAAGAAAAGATATTATTCAATATAAATTAGTAATCTTTAATAAAAATTATTCATCACAATAGCTAAAACTTTTAAATACAAGTTTTTATATTATAATGATGCTAATTAAGTAAAAAATGTTTTATTTTTTAATTGGTTTGATATAATTAAAAGTGTGAGAAATAAAAATAAGAAATGTAATTAATGTAATCTTAAATTAAAAGTATTAAAGTTTTACACTAATACGAGCTAACTGCGTTCAAATTTCTTGAAAGCCATATCTAATGCAATGCAAAATGTTATTGCAATCAAAAACCTTAAATTTTTTTTTATTTAAGAAAAGTTTCGGATAAAATAAAAAACAAATTCGTTTAAAGAAACAAAAACAAATGAGATCTGACATTTAAAGGGAGTTTTTTTTTATGATGATTTGTAAAAGACGCTTTGTTAATTAGACGGAAAATTATACAGAAATTCTTTCAAAGAACTAGGATGTGTTTTCGGTTTTTTTCTTGAATTCTTGGTTCGAACTTCTAATGCAGCGTTAGTTCTAATTTGTACGAATGCTTTTCGAAAAGAAAGAAGGAGTTGTTATTTGAGAATGATGTTCAATTAGGGAAAACTAAAAGTACTTTTGTAGTAAATTAGTTTAGTTGGTGATAATAATTCAAGTAGTTTGGGTTTAAATTAAATTTTGCAAACAATTTGCCTGGAACTTTTACAGGGTTTTGTTGTCTACGGGAGTTAATAATAATGAGAAAGTATATTTTATTTTAAACTTGAAACAGTTTTCTTCAAATGTAGTATTTTTTTTATTTTGAGGCGTGTATGGTTCATGAATTGGCAAAACTTGTTGATTTTTTTGCGATGAGACTACTACTTATATGGCCAGTTTTAAACAAACTTAACAAAGCAAAGATAACTAAGAAAAAGAAAATTAGTAGAAAATTAGGAAAAATAAATAAATAAATAAAATTTTAAATTAAAAAAATAATCCGTAGAAAGTTTTTAATTAAATTTAAGACATTTTCTAAGTTTTTGTCGAAAATCATTTGACTCCCCCCCCCCCAATTTTTTTTTGATTTTTATATTATTTGATAATTAGTTCCAGTCAGGAATATTTTTAAATTGTTATTTGAAATCCTTAAAATTTGATCGAAATTTATTTAAATATAGCAGTTTATGGTTATTTTTTTATATTATTTCATCTAATAATATTTGTTAGAGGAAATCTTATATAAAGTAAAAAAATACTTATTTTTAAGCATTAAAGAAATAATCTTCACAAGAAATAAAATTTTCGTTTAAAAGTTAAAAAGAATAAATATTTTCTTTATAGTAAATATTAATGCATATCCAATTAGATATTCAATTAAAATTAAAGCTATATTTTTTCTTCACAGTAGTGGCTAACAGACGAGATATGTCATACACACACAGAGAGAAAAAAAAAAGAATAAAGAGACACCACATAAAACTTTCTTTATATTGTCCTTAAGAATACTTTGACGGTCACTTTATTATGTGGGCAACCTATCCAATTTTCGTTCCGGTAGAAAACGTTTGTCACCAGAGAAACCTCTTTAATATTCAACGGATGCTCCATTTTTCTTGACACAATTCAAGACAGCTTTCTCACCTTATAATCACTTCAAAAATAAACAAATAAAAACTTTAAAAAGAAAGCCATGACACGCAAGTCTGCGGCCAACCGAACATCTTATTTTTTTATTACATTAGAGTTCTGTTTGGATTAATCCAGTTTAAAATAAGGACCAATTGCGATGGAGTAGGAAACGACTTCACAATGGTAGTGGTGGCCAATCAGTTTTTTTTTTAATGTATATTTTTTTTATTTCTATAAATATAGAAGCATTTCAAGTGAGTCCTTTTGGGTTGCGTGCCAAAACCCTTTTAAAAATGATGAGATAAGGAGAGGTGATGCGAAGAATAACTAAGTGGACAATGAAGTGAAAACGATCAACTTATTAGTTATGGTTAAAAGGCACAGTTTGGAATTTTATCTACACATGCAAGGATGTTTAATTGCTGTCAATCTGGTTTGAATTAATGAGTAAAATAGATGTATAATTTGTAATGAGTCGTATACTAAAGTATAACAGACAAATGCAAAAGCGTTTTTCTTTCTCTCTCTGTATATATATATATATATATACATTCGCTTTTCGATCGAATTAAATATCATACATACCTTCTGGTGTGCATTTTTAATTCATCTGCTTATCGTCATTTTAGATTAACTGAAAAAACCCATGGAAAAGAAATTTGTTTCCGGTCATATATTGTTGTCTTTCTTCAAAATAAAAAAAAAGAGGATAGATTAAGATACTTTTATCAATTTTTCTTTTTTTGCATTGGCGCAACTGCCCTATGGGCAAAGGCCGTCTGTCTATTGGCCAGTTTTTGAGATAGGAGAGGTTTACTTTTTACGGGATAGGATTGTCATCCCAACGCTCTACAATCATATTAGACTGGGATCTACTGTTTAAAGTGGATTCTGAACCATTACAAATATCCATGTCCCCTCAGGGACTTGAAACCGAAACCTGTAGCACTGAGCGCTAGTCACTCGGCTACCAAGCCCCTTTTATAAATTGAATAAATTAAATTCATAATTTCAGCGGGACAGATATACTTTGTGTACTTAAATGCTTAAATAATTCGAATGTTGTCCTCTCTATATTATGCATTAAGACAAATGAGATCAAAGAAAATTTTATTAATATGAAATATTTTAATGGAATTTCAAATGTATATTTCCTAGTTTTTAACTATTTATATATTAAGTTTTGATTTTTTAAAATTAAAATACTATGTTGGGAGTGTTAACCGCGGAAAAATTTTCGTCAATAAATCTTCTTTCCCTAATAGTTTGCTAAGTTTTAATTAAACACATTATATATTACAAATTTTTAATCTAAAAATGCACAGGAAAATTTTTTTCATTAAAGTAATTTTTTTTTCTTTTGCTGTCTTTTTTGTAAAAATCAAATTAAAATTCTAGTTTAGAATGAAATGTTATCTTTATAATTTAAAAAATAAATTAATAAATAACTTGTCAAATAAATGAATCCATCTAAAATTCTAGAAAGAATTTTTATGGTCTTTTTCTCGTTACACATTGTGTTTATATTTAAAAATATGAACGCACCAAGCTTTTAAAAATAAATATAACATATGAAAAAAATATTTTTGACTTTTTTTAAACATCGTTGATACATTTTAATGAATTTTTTTTTAAATTTTAAATGCAGTACTCCAAAAATGCCTATTATAAAAGAAGTATTTAAAAAATTAATATAATATGCAATTAAAACATAATAAAAATTATAACTTAAATTATCAAATTTTTTAACTTAAATAAAAATTAAAAACTCAAAAACTTAGTAACTCAAAATAAGTTTATTTTTTTTCAAAATATAATTACAAAACTCAACTAATAACTACTGTGAATAATTAGACTACCTACCTACACAGAAAATAAAACTGAAGGTCGAATAAATCTCTAGGATAAGAATGACACTTCAAAGGAAGTAATAAAAATTTTATTGACAATCAATGTGTACTCTTTAAAAAAATAATTATTACCTTTGTAGCTAGTAATGTTAATTTCTTGTTCTTCTTATTAATTTATTGATCGCTTTCAATAATTGTATTTGTTTGCAAGTATTCAATAATATAGCAGACGATATGTAATACTCGCCTTCACGGTTACAGAATGAATATTAAATAAATTTGAATAACTAAAAAATAAAAGAAATTACCTAATTAGACCGCCTGTCGTTTTATTCATTTATTAACTTATTATAAAGGCAGAACATGTAATCTGACCATTTGCATTTGGTTTCTCTAGTGCAAAATTTTATAATAGAAGAATAAATGAGTTCCTAATTAAATTGATGGAAGACCTATTCTCTATTCCATGCTAATGAATTTGAGGTTTTGTTTTTTTTTCGAATTAGTTGGATTTACATTTTTACGATATATTAGCTTACTGGTGATTAAAACGTAAATATTAATTTTCACTTAGAATTCATTGATTGTTCATTTTTATGTTAATTAATACTTCTGGTAAAGTGCCATTTTTCTAATATATGATTAGAGACAGTTGATTTTGGTTCTCTAATTTCAAGGAAAGTTTTTGTAGTAATTGTAATAATATAATTATGTTTTAATTTTTTCTCTGATTTTTTTCATTTTATTTGATTTTTTTAACGTTTTGAACTTTTTTATTTAATATTTAAGGAAAATAAATCTATTCAGAATTTAATTGTTAGAATTTATAAATATTTATAATGAATCTTTTAATTATATTAGCTGTTTTGCTAGATAAGGACAGAAATTTAAATTCTGCTTATATTTACGTTGAAGATGGATTTTTTTAATACAAACTTATATATTTAATAATTTAATAATAACTATTAAAACTAAAATAGAAAAACTCTTTTCGAGACTTTTCGTCAAATCAAGTTTGGATTATGGGGCCTGGTGGCCGAGTGGCTAGCGCTCTGGTGCTCGGTACCACAGGTATCGGGCTGGATTCCCGGCGGTGCCATGGGTATTTGTAGTGGTTCGGAATCCACTTTAAACCGTAGGTCCCGGTCCTAATAAGATCGTAGAGCGTTGCGGGGACATTGTTACTCCGTGGCTTATCATCAAGTTACACGCGCCCCCTGGGTAGAGCAAAGTGAGTAACGTCGGTGCAGCCCTTATGTCATAAAATACCACGGTCTATATTGCCAGCTGCATTAGAAGAAAAAAAAAAAGTTTTGATTATAAATTGCACAAAACTATATATATCTAAGTTATTTATTTGTGAATCAACTTGTATTTCTTTTGAAAATATTTATAAAACGTTAATAATAATTTAATTAAAATAAAAATTCTCTTTTTCTTCAGACAAAAAAATTGCTTAGCTGAAAAAAAAAATCTTTCAATTATCATTTCATTCTCAACTGTGCGAATGTCATAGGTGTACCTAGTTATATACCACAATTTATTCTTTGACACAGCTAAAAACTATTTTAATTTGTTCGAAACTATTAAAATTACCCAAATTTTTATTTTAAATCACATTTCAAGTTGCTTAGTTATTTTATATATTTTTTACTTTATTTAAGGATAGAACTTCTAAATTCTTAGAATTAAAACTTCTTTTTCTTTCAATCTTATTCTGTTTAATTATTTAAATACTCCGCATTAAAGACGAAACATTAAAATTTAATGCATTTTAATTAAAATGTTCACTTTTTTAGACAAAGTGACATTTATTTTTGGAAATACTTTCAAAAACTGTTGGTAGATATAAAAAACATGATGGTCGTTCATGATATTGTTTTTGTCTTCATAGGAAGGTACACTATGTCAGCAAGTTAAAACAATAAAATTACTGTGGAAAATAAGCACACTTGATTTAAAAAAAAAATGTGTTCATTAACACTTTCCATTTACGACTGTATTTGATGTATGGATAATGCTTCTGTTTAGAAAGTTGTCTGAAATTTATGCGAAGAAAACGTAATGGAATTTATAACTCTTACTTGTTTGTTTAATTCATTAGTCCGCCATTGCTGGAACAACGAGCATTCCAATAATAACGATTGTAGCCAGGCTATTGAATTCTTTAAAGCCATTTGACCCATTAATTTTGTTTATTTACATGCGCATCCTGTTCTTGTAGAACTAAAATACATTTTAAATATTTATGTCTGTTTGTAATCGCGAAATAAAATTTATGGAATTATTGCTCTTTATCATTGCTTTCCAATTTTTAATTTTGCAACTATTAACGATAAACTAATTTAATCTTTAGAATAAAAAAGTATGATTATCATGTTTAACAACCAAGCTATACATTTTCATAGGAATTATATAAAAGTTAAATGAAGATAATTTATTTCTAAACATCTATAACTTTTCAAATCAGTTTTAAAAAGCAATCAAAAATTATATTTAAAAATCAATTAAAAATTAAAATTTGTCTATTAATAGTATATAATTGCTATATTAATTGATTTATAAGAAAATTACAGTTTAAAAAAATCATTCAAATACTTAAATATTTAAATAATTTTCAGAACTATTTTTCAGTTTTAAATTAGGATGTATTAGCTAATTTTAACTTTATACCAATCAACAACATTTTTAAAAAAATATTTTCTTGGTTTATTGTCCGAAAGCATAAGTTAATAGGCTTTGATATTCTTGTTCAAAAGTTTTTCCTTTAAATTCTGCTATTTACGTTTTCATCCATTCAAAATAAATTTCAAAAATACTAACATGTAATGAATTAATCAATTTTATTATTTAAATTATTTTTATTTAGAAAAAATAATTTATTTTATGATTTTCTATGTATTGCAACATTTTATAAGAAGTTTCATTTATGTATTTATTGATAATATTTTAAAAGAGACACTCTATATAAAATTGCTATAAATGTCTTTTATATTAGTTTTATAATTTAAAATGGAATTTATCAATTTAAAATAATAAGGAAAAAATTGATAAATTTATTTTAAATGCCTTATGTAAATTTAATTAACATTATTTAAAATGTTCAAAAATAAATTAAAAAAAATTTGAAACTTATTTTATTTATGCATCATTTGGGAAATGATAAAATGAATCTTATTCGTTTAAAGATATCTTAATTTTTTTGATAAAAACCATTAAAAAACCATTAATAATTCGCTTTTATATTTCATATTTAAATGATCTCATTTCCATATTTCATATTTAAAATAAATGGCAAAAAAGTGTGAATGAGAAAGTGATCTATAATAAATGAAATATTTTTCGCAAACAATAATGAGGAAATTAAACAGTATTATTATTGCTTGTTGTTCTTGAATATCGGGCACTAGTTGAAGTCATTCTCTGCAAAAGTGGCAGATACACATCAAATACTGCATTATCAAGGGAGTCAACTGGGAAATGGCACGCTCCTCTCCTCTTTCTCCGAGAGACACTCCGGAATACAGATTTAGCCTGCACATCCCTAGCATAGACACGAAAGCTTTCGATTATGCAAAGCTTGTCGAATTTTGAACGAAGCACCTGGTGTGAAATCCATACACCTATCTTCTTTGATTCTATATCGTGATTAGAATAGGATGAAACTGTTCTGGCTACAAAAGCAGATACCAGCAGTCAGTTTTGTCTGGATTTTGGTTTGCAATACAAAAGTTCTAATTTGAATTTCCTCATTCATATTTAATGGAGCATGGCGTGAGTGCGGTCACAAATTTGTTGACAAAAACAAAAATAAAGAAAAAGAAGGAAAAAAGAAGGAAACGGAGCTCAATTAAAGACTCGCGGCGATTTAAGAATACTGGCGCCAAAAATAGAGATGAGGATTAATTCGTTAATAGCAGTACACTGTCCTTCTCATTTTTAATGTTATTCATAATTGTGTGTTTTCACATTATCCTTATTTTAATTTCGAATGTTATTACGGTTGATTTAATAAACTATTTTGCGATTTCAAGCTTTAAGCTGTATATTATGCATTATGCATTATTATTTTATTTACTATATTTTAAAACGCAAATAGACATATTTGTATAAACATAGATATGTCTATATAAGCAAACTTTTTTTTATATTTCCAATGGGAAGGCAATAAAAAAAGGGGGAAAATACAGAATAAAAAAGAGAAAGGAAGTGTGCACAAAACAGCCCAACAAAGTTGACCGAAATCACTGCCTTACCCTGGTCAACGTACTATACAGCTATGTGCTCTACAGTTTTCGGCATGATCGTCAGGTTGGTTGCGTATATTACAATGGAATGCTGGTGGCTTGTCTCAATCGAAAATAACTGATCTAATGAACATATAAACAAACTAGTTAATTAAATAAATTTATTAAATATCTATATAGGCAAACTAACAGTAAGATATAGTAAAAAGTTGTGATTTTTTATGTATACTACATCACAACTTTTTACTCCATCTTACTGGTTTGCTTAAAGAAAGTAGATTTCCAGGGAAGCGCTGAATAATTTTGTTTTTCTGAAGAGGATGCAGTACTACGAATAAGTTTAGGAACCATCTTTGGGTTTTTATATCGATTATTGGTGGTTATGAAGTCTATTATTACGATGAATCAAATATATTTAAATTAACCAAAACTTTATCTTTCTTTTTTTTGCTGTATTTTATGGGATACTGAACTATAATCTATTGTTCTCTCTTAAAAGTTTTAAAAGATATTGTTTTTAATTAAAGTAATAATCGAATGAATAAAAAGTTTAAGATAGATAATACCGCTAAGTATATTACATCAACTGAAATACTAAAACAGAAGACTGGAAGTAAAATACAAAAATGAATGTCAGTCGTCTTGATGTATATCTGAATGAATATCTTAGTCAAGGATACGGAAATAGGAAAAAAGAATATGAAGAAGACGTCTTTCTGACACCGATCCTCTTTTGGCTTGGACCCGGTCGTAATGTCACACTGATATCGATCGAACATAACTGCTTCAAGTTAGTGAAAGACAGATAAAAAAAAAGGGGGGGCCAAGAAAAGAAGTGAACAAGATCTCTTTCATGTAAGAATTTTATTTTATAGAAATCATCTCAGATAAAAGAAAACTTGATATCGGAATCTGTCCTACTTTGTAGAGAAGCTTCAAGTAGATTTCTGGTAGTTTGCTCCGTATGCGGAGAATCTAATTTAATCTTTCTTATTTATTTTCTTATATCGATTAGTTTTTCGTATATCTGAGATCCAATGTTATTCCTTGTCGAACTACGAGGAAGCTGTTTTATTTATTTTTAATAATCTTGCTGAAGTTAAGATCAATATTTTATTTTTGCTTTTTATCTATCTGAAGAAATTAAATAACTTATTGCAAAAAAGTCAATTTTTTTTTTCGATTTAACGTGAAGTGTTTGGATCATACGATTTTGTAGAAAAAAAATAAACCTCAAAAGAATGCCAATTTTGAAATACTATTTTTACTTCAGAAATATTTAATGAATATTTTTGCTCTTATTTGTTGCATAGAGTTCAATTGTCCTGTTAATAAATTTTTAAATATAAATAGCTATTAATTTAATGGTTTTATTTTTCATAATTTGCACACTAAAAAGCATGCTTAATTTTTTTTCTAATTACATTTTACCCATTTTCCCTTTTTAAAATTACTTATAAATTAACAATGGCATCTTGCTGTAGAATAAATATGTTTGAGGTTCGAAAATTGCCACCTATATTATTATTTTACTGTGAAATTTTTATTTTACTTTAACAAATCATATTGACATAAATTTTTTTATTAGTTTTAAAGGAAACTGAAGTACATTAACCAATAATCTACATAAAAATCGATTTAATAAATTTTTTGAATCTCAATCGACATTTTCAATCGCTCGATCGAAATCGAATCAATTCGACTCAATTGAAATCAATATTTTTCGATTTCTAACATCTTTTTAATGCATTCAAATCAAGTTTTTATAATATATTAGAAAAAGTTGAGTTGCTTATACATAAAATGTTTAAAAACTATTCCTTTCATTTTTACTATTTTTAATGAAAAGTTTGCAATCTAAATAAAAAATGTTTATCTAAGGTAAATTTATTAAAGCACCCTTTTTAAAGTGAACTATAAAAGATTATAAAAACCAAAGAATTCTTAATAATTTTTTTTATTAATTTTTGTTTTTAACAAAAAGTGTTTCCGAATTGGTATAA
This sequence comes from Caerostris darwini, assembly GCA_021605075.1. NCBI lineage: Eukaryota > Metazoa > Arthropoda > Arachnida > Araneae > Araneidae > Caerostris > Caerostris darwini. The sequence continues at coordinate 26,761 of BPLQ01010149.1, forward strand.
ATTTAGCAAACGAATTCATTTACAAAATTGAACTTAGCAGTTGAGGAATTAATTGAATAAAGTTAATAATAATAATTAATTGAATAGAAGTTAAGGGTAAATTTTTAATGTTTTTCAATTAATTCTATTGTGAGACCCGAGACATATAATTCAGAGCTATTGAGAATGCAACTGGACAAGAAATCACAAATTTTTGAATAAAACATTCAACTGTTTTTTTTTATTTTTTTGAAAATCTAATTAATATAATAAAAATTACAAAAAATAATCTTTACTTTATTTAAATATCAATCTGTATTTCCCATTATTTAAAATTTGTTCAAAATTCCTTAACCTATTTGGCAATTAACAAAAAGCTCAAAAGAGATTAAAGATTATTTTGCTACGACATTTTGGTTATTTGTCATTATGGACATTTTAGATTGTCTTTAGACTTCAGTTACTTAGCGTTATTGATTAACGTTACATATTAACGTTATTAGAGAGTTTTTGCATACCGTATTTTGGACGTCCGTTAGCTTTTTCTCTCTAGCGTGCATGCTCATAGGAAATTGCGCATGCGTATCTGTAAAAATGTTTCCTATGAGCATGCGCGCTGGGGAGAAAAAGCTAACGGACGTCCAAAATATGGTATGCAAAAACTCTCTATAAACGAGTGACTAGTACTGTGGTGATTGGTGGCACAAACTTCGGGTTCAAGTCGTGGATGTTTGTAGAGGCTCGGAATCCATTTTAAACCGTAGGACTATAGGGCTGACAACCCTGCCTTGTAAAAAGAAAACATCTCATGTTTCGGAATCTACCAGCAGGCAGACGGTCTTGGCCCACCATGGGGCTCATGCGCCATTGAAGGAAATTTATATATGTGAGTGTTATACAGCAATTACTGTGGAAACTAAAGCACTTGTGCGAACTAATGCAATAAAAATTAATATTTTATAATTAAAATGGGAATTACTATTTATTTAAGTAGTCCATATTTACACGTACATTGTAAGAAATGTTCCACATTTTCTTTTTATTTTAAAGGCTATAAATTCGTCGGCAAAGAAAGGAAAAATTATCTCCTTTCTCGAAATCTGCCTGTCGGCAGATGACCTTGGCCCCACCCTAAGGCCATTGCTTCAATGAAGAAGAAGATTAACGTTTAATTAGTATATTTTAAGTCGAACCTAAAACAATTAAATGCGGCCCTAAGTAATTGAAACATTTGGCAAATCAGTAGTCGATTTGGGCAGTTATTTAATATTAGTTCAATTTTCTTTTGTAGTAGTAGTATTTCTTAGAGCATATAAACAGATAATCATATTTTGTATAAAAATAATATATTTTTTTTAACTGAATGCGAGTAAACCGCGAACTGTTTGTTTATTTATGGAATAAAAAGTTTTATTTTGTTTAAAAATTTGTATAATTTCTTGATGTATATCAATTTAATTTCCCTGCTTCTTAGTTGTGATGTTATATGCTTAGTTTTTAAATGTTATTTTTTATGGTAACTTTATTATTCTTGTAGTTATAGAATATGTTTTTTTCTTTTTCTTTTTTTGTTCAATTTAGTAATAAAAAATACATGAGAAATTGCTTGACATTTGAAAGTGTCAAAATTAGGATTAAAATCGACTCGAATATACATTTACAATAAAGCAAGTTAAAAAAATTATGAATAAATTAATAATTGGTCGAGAGAAAAAAATTGCGATAAATTTTTTAATTTTTCTGCATTAACATGTAAATTTGAAATACCATTTCTATGTGCGTGTAAGTTTAAAATCAGAAATTAATATTGCCAATGATATTTTATATCATTATACATAGTTTAATTTCAGATGGCCTCTCAGTTATGTGATAATAAATTTTTAACGTATTTTTACAGATAACTGATAACTTTTTTTTTCTATTTTAACATATTTATATATATAACATATTTTTGTAATATTTTTTCTTTAAAATTGTAAAAAATTACAGTATTTAATTATAACGAATGTTTAGAAATAATACGATTTAAATCACTAATCGAATGCTTAGAAATAATACGACTTAATTTATTTATCGAAAGCTTAGAAAGCATACAACTTAATTTACTTATCAAAAGCTTAAAAAGCATACGACATAATTTACTTATCGAAAGCTAAAAAAGCATTCGACATAATTTACTTATCAAAAGCTTAAAAAGTTTACGACATAATTTACTTATCGAAAGCTTAAAATGCATTCGACTTAATTTACTTATCGAAATCTTAGAATTGGCCTCTTCCTTACATGTTATTCATCCGTTTAACAAACTTGTTGGTTCCAATAATTTTTTTTATATATATTCTGGTAAATTATCATATTAAAATTATGAAAAACATTTTATATAAATTTAAATAAGATTACAATCTTATGAAATTGTTTCTAGAGGTTTTTTTTTTATTTTAGAAGTCATTCTCAAAATTTTATGAAACGTAAAGTTTTGAAATTTATATTGGTTTTGAAATTGAAATGAATGCAAAATAACATTAATATTACATTTAGGTCTGCCATATTTCTATTCTCCGGTTTTTGTCCATGGATTATTGGCCATGATCCAGAATCAATTCTAAGAGTTCAGAGACAGCCGAGTGCCTAAGAAAGTATCTTGGCTTAGAAAATTCCCGAACTAAACTGGTTTTATGACCTGAAAATAAGAAAGTTTTGCGATTAATTTTGAATATGAAACAATGATTAATTAAATGAATTTCGATTGTTATTCAATTCCTTCTATTAGCTCACACTCTCCCTATATATATCTTGTTCAAATTTTCAATCATTAATAAATTACTTTTTATTCATCCACTCGAGTTCAAATAAATTTTTTTTGAATTAGTAGTGGATGACACTTGATTTTAATACAATTTTTTCAAATATTAATTCAGTAATTAAATTATAATTAATTAATTTTAGTTTTTTTTAGATTTAAGTTGCATATATCTACCAATAGATGGCGCCAGATAAACATAAAAAAATAAATGAAAATTATTTATTAAGGACTTTCTGCAATATAAGGACAAAAAAGTAGGAATTGACTTAAATTTTTTTTTTTTTTTATATTACTTGTTTTCTAAGATAAAAATTTAAAAAAAATCAAATTCTTAAATTTTCCAGATAAATGTCAGATAAAATATAATAAGGAATCGATAAAGAATGACTAAGTCATGGATTAGAATATGCATTTCAAACATAAATCGTCCAAGATATTTTTCAATATTCAAAAAAAAAAAAAAAAAAAAAAAAAAAAAATTTGAAATTATTACGAAATTTGAAAAAAAAAAAAAAAAAGTGTAGTGCTTAATTTATTAAATAATTAGTATTATAGTTTTTAATTTAAAAAAAAATGCAATTAAAAATTTGAAGAGAATGAACCTGCCGAAAAGTAAGATATCTAATTAAAAATTGTACTAGAATTGGACGGAGAGGCCTGATGGTCAAGTGATTAGTTCTTTGGTGCTCGGTACCATAGGCTTCAGGTTCGAGGTCTGGCGGTGCCATGGATGCTTGTAGTGGTTCGGAATCCATTAAAAACCGTAGATCCCGGTCTAATATGACTGTTGGGCGTTGGGCTGACAACCCTACACCGTAAAAATAAAAGCATCTCCTGTCTCGACATCTGCGAGTAGGCAGATGGCCCTGGTCCATCATGGGGTGTTGCACCGATGAAGAAGAGATGTACAGAAAATAATATACTGCATTCGCAACAAATGCTACGCAATCTAAGCTGTTTTATAATCTTTAAAATATTCTGTTGATATATTTTTTCATTATTTAGATATTATGTTGATATATTTTTTTATTAAAATATTATGTCCTTATATTTTTTCTGGGTTTTTTTAAAATTGGTTTTTAAATACCAGCATGCACATCACATAAGTCACTCGTGGTCTGGCGTTGGAATTAATTTTCCATGCATTACGAACTGCGTTTCCTATATCATGATAGCATTCAATGTGAACTATCTGAATTTCAAATACGTATCAAACTGTTTAATGGCCCAATAATTTAGTAGCTCATTAATTCACAAGAGCTTGATTTACAAGATTTAAGCAAACAAGAATCTACTAAACAGTATTTAAACAAACAAGAATCTAGAAAGTTCACAACCAAGAACCACAATATTTCTGACAGCATTAGTTTTTATGTTAAAAGCTAATAAGAATTGGGCGTGCAATTCTATTTTTTCACAACAAACCGTCTTTTTAAAGCACGGGTAAAAAAAAAGTGTTAGTTGGTAACTCTTCCCATAAAGTTTGATAGGTTTTTTCCAGGAAATGGGACCGCTGGTTCCTGACACTTCTAGAACTTGCCATCCATCAAGATCTTTTAATTGCACGCTAAAAAAAAAAAGATAAGGGCTCGTTGTCTTTCAAAAAATTTATAGTCAAATGTTTTTTGTACCAACTCTAGCTCTTCGTCGAAGGGGAAAAAACTTGTTCACATATTTTTTTTCCTTCCAAATAATTTGATATGGTTTACTGTTCGTTGCCGAGCATTCAACCTTTCGAACTCTGTGTAAGTGTCCCATACAGATTGAAAGAGAGATTCTTGGTGAGAAAGTGTTACTTGAAGAGTAATTGTTTAATTAAAGGTCAAATGACTTGAGAAGATTGGTTGCTGGAAGGAGTTTCGGGATAAAGATTGCTTTTTCGTAAACTTCAAGAATTGTTTGTAGTGGTTCGGAATCCACTTTAAATTGTAGGTCCAGGTCTGTTTAGCCCTCGTGTGCACAAGATGACCGTAAAGCGACAAACGAATCAAGAATTGTTTTTAAAAAATTTAGATTTATTTTTAAGAAGTTTATATAAGGATAGTTCATTGAGACTGTCGATGAAATAAAAAGATGCTAAAGATGATTTCTCAATGGGACTTTTTGTTTTTCTTCTAATTTAATTCTTTCTCTTATACACAAAACACAAATTGTAGTGTTGTCGGTTGTGCAGTTAGTTATTGTAACTGGGTGTGAAACATAGGTTGAAGAATTCACAGCTTTATTGACACACGCACAAATATCACACACATACAATGAGGGACATACACTATTTAACACATTTAAAGACAGATCAGTATAGATTCATGGAAAAACTCCACTTCTAAGCCGAAAACACAATACTTAGGTTTGCGCGGAATATTCTACCTCTCCGGTTGAGAATCTGTAGGCCAACTTATATGTAGATTGTGCTAAATATATTTCCTCTTGGGATGAGAGATTGTAAATTAATCGCTTCTCAATAGAAGCGCGCCATAGCGCTGTACTAAGCGCGTCTCAGCAGCAGCGCCGGTTGCTCTGTACTTCCTCTCGGGTGAGAATCTCGAGGCCTGCTGAACATTTCTCCCGAACGTTACATGGAACGCTCTTTGCAGTGTGTAGGCGGAAGCACGATTACAAAATTTGATTGCATTCGAAAAAGTAATATGAATACAATACATTTTAAGAATATTTTAAAGAAATTTGTTACTGGAAAATATTGTTGTAAGTTTCGTTACATTTTTTTTTTCAAATAACTTGAAATATTTGGCGTTTTATGAAAACTAATTTATTTATTTTTTATTCTTTTAGAAATAATCTTAATATTTTTCAACTCTCGATATATATAGTTACGTTCTCTTATAGTTATATATAGTTATATTCTCTTATATAATTACGATAATTCTATAAAAATAAACCGTAGCCTTATCATCTTTAGCTGAGGTTTAGTCTTAATAAGTTTTTTAGTCTTTAGTCCTTTAGTCTTATATCATTATAAAAAAAAGAAAATATTTCTATATGAAATAGGTTTGTTTAGTGAGAAATTGAGAATAAACGCAATAATGCAATAGATGCAAACAAATTAGTTTTGCTGCATTATAAATCATTTGAATTAACGATTTCAGATGTAGGAAAATTTCGTTTTGATGTTATGAAAATGTATGACTGAAATTTCAAAAAAGTGTATAATTTATATGAAATTAAGTATAATTTATTTTTATTGTATAATTTATTTTTCGTATATTATCATCATTATCAATTAACAAAATTAATAATCATGATAATATAGAAAAAAAATCATATAAATTTTACATCATCATCATCAGTGGCCCAATATCCCCATGGTGGGCCAAGGCAGTGCGCCATTTTGGCAGATTTCGGGACTTTAGATGTTTTTCTTTAAACGGGGTAGGGATGTCAGTCATACGCTCTACAGTCATATTAGACCGGGACCTACGACTTAAAGGGGATTCCGAACCACTACAAACATCCATGGCACCGCGGGGACTCGAACTCGAAACTTGTGGCACCGAGCGCGCCAGAGCATATAAATTATACACTCTTAATTAAAAAAAAATATTAAAAGAGACATTCCAATTAATTTTAAAAAATATTTAGCTTTTCGATATTTTTTATTTCAAAGAAAAAATATCGAAAAGCAGATATCAATCTCCTTTCTTTATATAAAAAAAAAAAATCCCCAGAATTTTAAGTTACAGGGCAGTTACGCGTGTTCGCTTGTTTCATTTTGAACCATACTAGATTGAAAATCTGCTGAAGTACCACTTGCGGCAGCAGCAAAAATTGAATTGAAATCGATCGAGTCCGTAATTGCGTTGGTGGGAGAGGAAGAAAAAAAAAAAAAAAAAAAAAAGAAAAACAGCGAGCGGTCAGCGGGAAAAAGCAGCCACCGCAGCATTTCTGAGTGGTCAATCTTGTGCCAGAGTAATATATCAAAAACAAAAATTGGACGTCAACTCTTTGGTGGATCGGTAAATGAAATTTCCAGACAAAAGGTTTTAATGGAATTTTGTCCAAATCTTATCAAGTGACATAAAATAACACTGTTCTTTTTCATAAAAACGACTCAATAGTCCATTATTAAATATTTATGTATTGTATATTGAATATTATTTTCATCATGAATCAGTAAAGGTGCAATACCAACGTATAAACATGGACATTTTATTTTTTTGATATGATCTATGTGAAAAAAGCGTTATTTTTTATATTATTTATTTTTAGAAACGCAGGGCCTGAATGGCCGAGTGGCTAGCGCGCTGGCGCTCGGTACCACATGTTTCGGGTTCGAGTCCAGACGGTGCTTTGGATGTTTGTAGTGGTTCGAAATCCACCTTAAATCGTAGGTTCCGGTCTAACATGACTGTTGCGCGTAGGGTTGACATTTAAGAAAAAAAGCATTCTTGTTCCTGTAAACAGAGCGTTGTGGAGGTATTGCTACTCCGCGTTCGTCGCTTATCTTCAAGCTACACGTACCTTCTGGGTAGTGCTAAGGAAGTAACGCCGGTGCAGCGCTTCCCTTAAGACATCAAAGACAATTGTCTCAGTGTTTGCCAACTGATTTAAAAAAAAAAAAAAGCTCTTTTTTTTTAAAAAAAAAAAAAAAAAAAAGCTTGTAGTATTTGTTTTAATCAAACCTTCAATAAATTAAATTTCTTTTTTTTTTATTATTGTTATTGATTTTAAGTGTAAATTTAATATAGAAAACTTGCAAGCGGAAGTCATTACCTGATTACATAAAATAAGTTGATTTCTGGAACGTTGGAACTGGAGAATTGCATGGTGTAAATTTTCCAAGCTTTCTCTCATATGATACACAAGTGCTCCCAAGAAAGTAATAACCTGCCATCTCCGACCACCGTGCCTAATCTCAGTTCGCTTTACATAATTGTATTACGTTACGGTTACACACACGCACTGTCATGTAATGTAACAGTAATAGAAACTAACGACGGGAAAATAACATTTAATATACAAACATTTCTATAGGGACTTATATAAATATAAATTGTTAAGTCGTAATTAGTATAAAGAATTGGTGAAACCAGATATAGTATTTAATCTTACTTACTGTTTCTAGAAAAACTTATGAAAAGAAAACAACCTAAAGATATGGGTAAAAAAAAGAGACGATTTAAAAATGTACCAACACATTATCTTTCTCTCTATATATGTAAATGAAACTATAATATTGTTTAGTAGCCGTATTTCCAAAAATTCTAATTGGTTATTTTTTAATTAAACGATTTTACGTTGCTAATTGGCCTGTGATTGGCTAAAAGCAAGGCACTATCTTTAAATTCTTAGCTGTTGCGATTGGTCAATGGTTATTATTTGAATCATTAATGTGGTTTTGGTGACTGAATTACGAAAAAAAATTTTTAATTAAAAATTTAACTAAAAATAATTCTGTAATAATTGATAAAAAATTAATTTTAATTAAAAATGAACATGATATATTTATGATACATATCTGCAGTAATCTATGTACGTATGTTTTATAAAAACAAAACGATCTTTAATTTAAGTTGTATGTGGCAACACTTGTATTCTTTATTTACCTTTATAGTTGCACCTAAAAATGAATTATTGCGAACAGTTTTCAAAGAAAAAAAGGAAACATCTATTTGGAAACAAAATCGAAACAAATGAAAATCGGTTAAAAATTAGCGATATAAAATAAAATGTAAATCTTCTGAAATTCTAATACTTCGAAAAATTGTTTGCTTTTTTCCTAATAAAATTTGCCGAAATAAATATATATTATTTTCTGTATCCATGTAAACCGGGTCATATTTGTTAGTAATAAAATAAAATTAATTTTTAAAGTGTACTTTTGGCTATTCTATATTTTTACACAAAGCACAACCAGAAAGAATAAATGATATTGAACTCGTATAATAATCTTTTTCATCTGTTAATTTCCACTGCATTTTCAACATAACTCTTAAATATTTCTGGAGCATAATAAATGATTTTCTTGCGTTAGAAGTGAACGATAAATCAGATCAGATAATTGTTGGTTGTCTTGTGAATATTTTTCTCTTTTCTAGCACGGTGTTTATGATAATTACTGATGTTTTCGCGCGCGAAGTGAAAATGAAGGTTATCTGGTAAATGATTACCTCCCTTTTTTTTATTTCGCGCGAAATAATTCATTATATATATTAAAGTCATATAAAAAAAATAATCTTTCCACGCGCAATTACTTGCAAGGTTGTGTAGTAGGTGTTGATTTTAATTCGTAAAACAAAAACTTACAGTATCATTATTTTGTGCATTATTTATTACTACATTTATTACAGAAAAGAAGTTCTGTTGTAAATTGGAGTTTATTAATTCATGCTAATTTCATTAAAAAAAACAACCGGAAACTGAAAAAAAAAAAAAAAAAGGCAAAAGGAATTATACGAATTATACGTTGTGATGGATATGCCTAGAGAAAAAAAAAATTGTAAGGAGATATAAAATACTTTATTCAGCAAACACAGTTACTTATAATAAATTTTATGCAAGCTGTTCCCCTGGTTGGCTTTGATTTGTAGAGTTAACGGATGTTCATTCATGGGATTTCTTGCCAAATTTTCAGTTATCGAGTTAGATTCAGAAAGATTCTTTGAGATTCGGTGGATCAGATCTTAAATGTGCTTTTGATCTAACTAGTCAAGGAAATTTCAATAAGCACGAAGACATCAATAGAAATGCCTACAGCATGTCATTATCCTTTTGAAATGTAAATCTGAAATGCTATTCAAGGGGCATCACAATAGGGCTAAAATATTGTCAAGGTACCTCAATGATGTACGAGTATCATGGATGACAATAGAAAAGATCCGGCTGTCGATTGAATTGACTCTCAAAACCTTCATAAGTCATACTGTTTTTTTTATCCCCCCCCCCCCACCTGTGCCTAGGATTATGTAGCCCCTACCAATTAGAAAGGTGAAGAGGGAATATCGGTTGGCTTCATGTATACCACGAACAGCCCGGAAGATTTTTAGCAGTAACTGCCTCGCATCTGCGACAGGATAAGAACCATTGTGTAACTTGATGTCAGATCATCCTTCGAATCACGCAAAGCGGTATCTACTACTGGTTCTAAGAATCGTCATAGAAAACGCTCTGCAAAAGCCAGAACTCGCTGCCCGTTCAATGCAGGCTATTGCGCCTGACATTACTACAAAATTCAACTATTTCAGCAGCGATAAAAGTGTGCCATACAAATAAAAGAGTTTTTATTTTCTCTAAAGCGTTTTCTCTAAAGCGTTAAGCGAGTGGCTAGCGCTCTGGAGATCGGTACCACAGGTTTCGGGTTCGAGCCCCGGCGGTGCCATGGATGTTTGTAGTGGTTCGGAATCCACTTTAAACTGTAGGTCGCGGTCTGTTTAGCCTAAAGTGTGCACAAGATGACCGTAGAGCGACGAACCAAACTAAGGAGTTCTAAGAATTACAAAACGAAGATCCAAGATTGGTACTCCCACATGGAAACCTAAAGGATATCCTTAAACTTATCAAGAAAAATTTAAAGGTCTAGTATCTATGAATCTCTCAGGTGATTGTCTGAAATGTTTCCTGGACACCGGTAAAATCATCTCCTGACCACCTCCCTGCTTGAAAAAGAAATGGACTCCTTCCAGATCACGGCTAAATTAAACAGGCCGATCAAAGCAATACTTAAGGGACTGCCTATTGACACCAGCATTGCTGAAATCAAAAACTCTCACCTGGATGAGCTTCACAACTGCGAAGGTTACTCAGCTAAAGAACCAAAAGCAAGAAACCAATACCGGTGTTGCAAAATGTCGTACCAAGAAGTAACATCAACGCCAAAATCTTTGATGTCAAGAAAATGCTCTATCTATTTGTCTGAATGGAGAAATTTAACTGCAGGTCTGGAGGTACCCAATGTTTTTCGTGCAACTGCTTCCATCATGGAATTAGTAAATCCGGTATGAAACAAAGACGCCTAAACTGCGAGGGACCGCACTTATTCAAAGATTATCACACGGCTGGGTTGATTGATAAGAATAATTAAAGAAAAAAAAGGCACTTAGCTTCTTGGCAAGGTTGTATCAAATTCCCAAAGCTGACACCAAACCACACCAAAGGCAACAAGCTCCAGTAAATCAAGGCCAAGGTTTATATCAAGGCCAGTAGCCACGCAGCTCTCATTCGCAGCAGCACTTCATGGCTACGCTCTCCCCCAACGTCAACCCCACAAGACCAGATCAGCACCTCGAACAATTGAAATTGAAGATGCTGACTTCACCTCAAAGACTCTCTTTGTCCTGAAGTAATTTGTCTCATTTTTCAACTCCCTTGGAGGTTTAGAAAAAATTTACAATCAATTACTACAATGTAAAACTCCGACTGATCGAAAAAATTCCAGATCTTCACGAGACTTTTCGTCAAGAAAACGGAGTAAGTTTACTTGCTCCGCCCTCCAGTACTCCTACTGTAGGCGCTTCTTCACTTAGTCTCCCGCATGTCTCAACAGCAATTCGCTTCCCATGCTTCATCGATTTGGTGACGATCAAAATTTAACTGTACTATAGTTTTTAGTAACTCTAGTTTTTCATTTTATTCCCACAATAGTCGACATTTTCCTTTAGTTTCTTAATTTTTTTTTTTAGCTATATGCAGCTGGTGCTTAATTGTACCGAATTTTATTATTTTTTAAAAATAATTTTCCTAATTTTTTGATTTAAAAATTTTTTTTAATAGTCTATTACCTCTTCTGCTTTTATTATATTAATTCCACACTTAATCCGTATTCAATACTCAAATTCTGATGAAGAGATTAAAGGGACTTACCCAATTGTATTTCATTAGCAGATTGTTTAATTGCCAGACCATCGCAGACCATATCTCCCGGTTATCAGGTTGCTTACCGAGTGACAGCCAGGTTATTATACCGCCCTGTCCAAGATGTGTCTTCATCGCTAATCCTCCTGATTCATTTGAAAGTAAGACTCAAATGAAAGACTCAATCAATCAGGACTCAATCTCTGAAAACAATTTTACTCTAATCAGTGAGATACCATGCCTAACGAGCCTGGCAAACACTGCAAACGCGCTTGTCAGTGATTATTATCTGATGTGTGGGTAGTTGGCGTAATTGGCGATATGAGTTTTGACACCTTTGTCTAAGTTGGTCTATGGAAAAGTCCTTAAGGCTAATGGCATTCTGGCCCCCCATCAGATCATTAGTAATGACGTAGCAGGTGCTGTACGAGACGTTCTGTCCTCACAATATGTCATCTCTCTGCCATACATCGTCGAATGATGGCATCGCTCTGACCCAAATGTCAGGAGATTTTTCGATACGATCACTGTCCTTCCATTATCTCTAATGATGACCTATGTTCATACTGTGCGTGAAGCCGTATGCAAGGCCTGTATGCAATGATACAGTTATGGAATACAGTTATAATGGAAATAATATCCTAGGAATTTCTTCTCTAAAAGTTTAGTTATTCGTTCATTACGTACAAAAATTTAATCATTTACGTGTGGAATCGCAAAGTTTTGCAATATCCCAAAGATTTTGCTGAATTCGATAACACTTTCATGGTGCGTCAATTTTTTTTTTTTTATCTTGCTTTGAATTTTGTTATGAAGACAGCTTCAAGATCTAATTTTATGGCTATGTTAAGTTTTTGTAATGATTGTTGATATTTTTTAATGAAATTTTTTTAAAAAAAGTAAAATTTGAAAAGGATTCTTTTTTGCTTCGAAAGATGAATGTCATCAAAATAAATTTTATAATTCTACGATAAAATGCAAAATGTATCTATGAAATATAAAACATTTTTTTTAATGCACGCGTAACAAAAAAAAAAAAAAAAAAAAAAAAAAAAAAAAAAAAAAAAAACCCAGTTTTTTTAAATGTTAGTCTTTTATGTATTTTTACCAAAACATTTATTTTAATTTCCGGGTAAAAATATATAAAAGGCTGAACGTCAAACTTATATAATTTCCATTGCATTATATATAACTTTTATATAATATTGAATACCATTTTGTCCCTCTAATTCTCTAATACATATTCTTGTATAAAGCTTTTACTTTAATGGTCGTTACCAATTTTTGCTAAATCAATATTGCAAACAAAATACTTTTTTTATTTTTTTAAAGCAAGAATATGTTGCCAGTGAGGATGAGAAATATTATGATTTTTATTTTTGTGATTGTAACTGGGGAAAAAAAGCGAATTCTTGTGACGAATTTCACTTAGACGAAATTCGTCCCTGAAATTCACAAGAATTCAAAGCGATTCGTACAAAACAGACTTTTTTTTAAATTTCCAATGCCAAGAGATAATGACACACCCTTAGAGATCAAAACAGCGTAAAACACAAACACAAGAAAAAAGAAAACAATAAGTGAAAAAAGTCAATGTCCCATCAGCAGAATTGTAGAGCTCCAATATCTTTTCGCCTCATAGTCCCCGTGCAAGGCCGGCATGCTGCTATATGGTGCCTGTCCATGATCTCGTCTTTCGAACAGAGCTAGAAATTTGGGCTATCAAAAATACCAATGCGGTGCAGATGGCTCACCCCATCGCAAATCTAAATTCCGCGACAGCTTTTTCACGAGGTTTGTCCGAAATATCCTGTTCTAAAATGTTCCTCCAACTCCTCTAGGAAATACGAATAGTGAGCAATGCCTTCCATCTTAAAGTCTCGTTTGATTTTCGATACAAAGTTTCATAGAATGAAATGAGTTGCAAGTATTTGACTGTTGGACTATCCGTGTGCCCTTCTTAGCCAGCAAATCTGCCTGATCATTACTTTCGTCAGTGGATTACTTCCACGTGGTAGATTCTGGCATCGTCCTAGGCTGCTAAAAGATCTACTATTATCAACACTTTTCATTCCGCCACACAGTAAGCTTGATCGCTCTCAATTATGCGTCTCAAATAAAATAAAACAGACATCCATTCTGAAAAATAAATCGACGATAAATCTTGTATCATCGCATTTTTAAATCCTAACCTTTATTGCAACTACCTTAATCACAGTAACATAATTTTCACATATGTCTAGTTACCAAGAGAAAGTACAGAAATCCTTTGAATAATTTTTATATTTAATATGTCTACTGCAGTTATACGACTTCTTTTTACTCATGCTTCTTTATATCACATTAACTTCCTCTTTAGTGAAGAAAGTTTCAAGTTACAACCATAGCGTGTAACTTTTAATCTCATACTCTTAAAATAAGCGACCCCCTACCAGAACTCAGTAAAACTGGAGCAGTTACAACCGTTACATTTGGTAAATTAAAGTAAGTGAACATTTACAAAAGGTCTCCCTCAAAAGAAGAATCAATAATCTCATTATGAACAATTTCTGGTTTTTTTATTTTTTTTTACAAGGACATGGGACATTATTATTTTTTTTTCCTACTTCAACTCGGATTTCTCATTAAAGGAATTTATAATTGCTATCCTTCTACTCGCAATTTCTTGCTTCCGTTGCTCAAAAAGTTACTTGCAATAAACTAGAATAAAAGCTATGATTGTTCTTCTTAAGGTTTTTATTTTTAATGAATCTCGATGGTTTTAATTCATCAAAAAATATTTTTCGTAATCTCTGAAAATGTTTCAAAAAATATTTTTTAGTTCCTTTTTATCCGGATATTTTAGATTGCTTTTTGTATTAAAATAATATTTTATTCGATTTTTGGGATTGAAACATTCTATTAAGATAATTTCATTTCTAAAATTATGGATGGATAATTTTTCACACACTTTTCGTTTGACTCATTAGAAACCATAACTGTAGTTACTAATATTTTTAACCATTAGATGTTACTTAATCTGTCATCTTGTCATCTACTTAGTCATCTGTGTAAACATTATTAAAACCATTACAAACCTTGCAAAAAAATAACCATTTATTCCCTTTAATAATTTTTTCAATCACATGTTAATAGTTTCAATAATTCTTGGCGGCCTGAGGGCCAATTGGCTAGCGCGCTGGCCTTTGGTATCACAGGCTCCAGGTTTCGAATCCTGGCGGATGTATGGATGTTTGTAAATGTTCGAAATCCACTTTAAAGTGTAGGTCCCGGTCTGTTTAATCTTCGTGTGCACAAGATGAACGTAGAGCGGCAAACCAAATCAATAATTGTTGGTAAGAGTTATTTTTTTAAATATATAATCAATAAAACATATTTTTATCTGACCTATTATATAATATGAAAAGTTAATTATTATTTTATAATTATTTTTCTGACTTGAATTATTCTGTTTTTAAGAAATGGAATTTTTTTTGGATGCATGTATTAATTTTCTAGATGTAATTCTAACAAAATTTGTGGATTTTTTTAAATATCTTTTTCTATCCAATAACTATTCGATATAACTATTATTTTAGGAAAAAGAAATGTTATACTTTAACTGGATGTTGATATTGGAAACAAGCATTAAATAATATTATAACATTAAGAACCTTTTAATTTCTTTATTGTCACTAAGAAACTAAAAGTAAGGTTTATTTGAGTTTAATAAAATTGAACTAATATTAATAAAACTGAGTTTGTAATTAAATAAAGCTAAGAATTGTTTCTAATATATTCAATGTTTCTATTTCGATCCAATATTTATGAATTTTATGACTACATTTCTGTAAATATTCATTTACTGTATGTTCTTCGCTTAATCTGTGGAGTATACTTTGCTGCTGTAAGAAACTGCGATAAATAACTTAAGTAATTAGTTTTTCGGTTGTAAACATAATTTTAAAAAAAAATTAAAAATTGTTTCAAATATTGTTAAATTTATTGTTTTCTTAATTTATTTTTTATTATTATATTATTTTTCTGTGGACGAAGATGGACGAGTTAATTACAATATAAATTTATTAAAGGTATAACAGAGTGAGGATTAAATTTATATGCTTTGAGCCTTTATTAAATCTTGCTTAACATATAATGTAGACAAATATTTTTTGTACATCTTAAATTATTAATTTTTCTTCTTCCCTTTCTAATTGTGTCGCAATGAACATTATTTTCGAAATACACTAGTTTGTTGACAATTTAATTGAGTCGCTCAAAAGCCAATACGGTTAAGTTCATTTTTTGATTTTTAAAAATGTTTAATAGAATAAATAATATTCTTAGTTATTAAATCATTTACTCGGGGCTTCGTTTTTTCTAGGCTAGGCTTTTTTTATAGATTCTGAACATGTTTTATAATAATTTCAGAGGTTGTTGTGAATAAGTCCTTTTATATTAAAAATTTTTTTTTACATAAACTTCGATCGCGAGGTTCACAAGAAGTGTCATCCTGTTTAACTAAACACATTAAATTATATTAAAAGGATTTTCTAAATATTATAATGTAGTCAGATTCGTGTACAGGACAAAATTAAAATATAAAAACTGCATTAAGTTTACTAAAATTGATTCATAGGGAAGGCATAAGAGATGAATCAATTGAGCTTAAATTTTTATTAAGTGGGCATAGTTATTTGTTCCAATGACGCTGATTTTGCAGTTATAAAAGCTAACGAAAAAAAAAAAAAAATCAGTATATTTATAATCCTATCGACTGGTATCCCATAATTCAAAATTGTAAAAGAAAAAAAATCCTTTCAGCATTGTCGAAATGAATAAAAAAATTTCCTTTCTACAAAACCATTGGAAGATGCTATAACCAACAAAAAAAAAAAAAAAAAAAAAAATACCAACGAAAGAAATCAATAAAATATCAACAGAGGAAAAACATTGTAAGTGGACTTATAGACAATTGACTTAAAATATTGTGTATAAAACTAGAAAGGTCAAATCCAAGTAGCATTAAGTTCAAATAGAATTTTGACGAGGATGATACCTTTCATGTTACTGTCATAAGAAAATAGATAGGCCAGCAATTTTAAAAAATATAATTGATTCAAAATTGCATTATAATGGAAGAAGAATTTCAAAAAAAAAAAAAAAAAAAAAATCAATGTGTTAAAGAGCATACCTCCAATAGAACATGACTTTTACATGACAATGTCATGAAATAACACGTGAAGCTAACTAACACGTGGAGGTAACTAAATTTAGATTCAGGTAATTAGGAAGAAAAAGATGTTAGTTATAATAAACATAAAATTTATGACAACAAAGGGTGTCGTATTATTTTTACATAATTTTCTTAGCTTTTTCCAGCTGCCAAAAGGTATAAATCCTAACGTTTTTAAGATGTTGCCATTGTCCCAATAATTACTTATGTTTTTATTTACACAACCTATCTTGTTACAGAGCCTATCCTTAGAAAAAAGACTTTATATACTTTTTTCAACAAATTAATAAACCAAAAATTTTAAATTAATTATGGTACACACAAATATATATATTTGTGAAAGAAATACACAATACATATATGTATATATTTGTGTATGCATTGTGTGTGTATCGGTGGATCTTGTGCACCAATTACGTATGCTACAAACAACCCATGGAAATGTAAGGAAGGGAGGTAACTGCTTCACATTTTCAATTCGTGTGGGATAAAACCCGGAAAATTCCTCGATGTTGCTTATACTCGTTTTCACAGTCGCTATCGAACCCATTAATGTGATCCGTTGCAGTCATCACATTGAAGTTTGGTTTGATTTGTTGCTCTATGGTCATTTTGTGCATACTTTAGGCTAATTACACCGGCACTAATGGTTTAAAGTGGATTCCGAGCCACTAACAAACATCCGTTCCACAACCAGGATTCGAACCTGAAACCCATGGTAACAAAGGCCAGAGCGCTAACCAGTTGGCCATTAGGCCGCCACCGCCACAATTTTGAGGAGAAAGTAGTGATTGTAGCGAACCATATCAGTGGATTCAAACATTAATCCTACTTCACACCAGATGTGCCAATTATTCTTATTACAGCCTCTGGCATGAATACAATTTTACACGCATTTTATATTCTTGAAAGATTTTAAATTTGAGCTTTATTTAATATTTCTTTGCAATCTTGTATTTTTTTTTAAAGTATTTTTAACATAGTTGTAACTAGAATTGCTAAATTGAAAAGTAATAAAATGAAAAAAAAAAAATGGTTTCAATTTTTGCCATTTTATACTCTTTAATAAATATACTTATTATTTATTTAGTTCTGAAATTTTTTCGCATCTTTTTATTTAAAAGGAATTTTAAACTATACCCCCACCTCTTATGCTTGCTTAAATTCAAATTACATTATTCCAGACAATTTAAAAAGGTGCATAAAAAATACTTGATTTTTTTATAATCTTAAAAAACACTTACTATTCAATAGAAATAACTTAAGAATAGATTTCCAACATACTTCATCTATTCCTTTTTGTGACTAGGCTAGTATCTAACTCATTGAAAAAAAATTGGCTTTAATCTGCTTGAGACCATTCAAATCGTAATGTGCTTACTCACTGACTGAATAAAAAATATTAACAACAACAACAAAAAATGGTTGGTTTGAATTTCTTAAGACCTTGGAAGATGAAAGAGAAACCCCTTCCCAGATGCTTCTTCATGTCACATTTAATCTTTTATGACCAAACTTTTGTTACGTGCAGTTTCTTAAGCATACATCTCGCCATTATATCCCTTTATACCATAATACCTGTTTCCTTATTCATACGGCAACAAAAGAAAAAAAATCTTTTTATACATTTACAAAAAGATTTAAGTGAAAAAAAAACCTCTATACCGTTATAGTCAATAACGGTCTTTGAAAAGACCTACATTTTCAGGAATGATGCATTCCTCTGGCCCAGGGATGCCTACTGCGTACAAAGGAGGCGGGGCGAAGGGAAGACGGGCGCCCCTGTTGTTGCAAAAATCGATGGTTCCATGGTGACGTCACAGTTGTGAATCATTAATCTCCCTTTTCGGGGCACTTCCCTTTTCCCAGGAACAATGAAATTTTAGGGAAGACACATTTTGCGGGGCCAGTTTCGCAGCGGATGTAATGGACGTTTATATCGCCAAAAAGGGGAAATTGGATGGTGGAAATTAAACCAGAATGAGACACAAGTCGTCCCGCTGTAAGAACAAAAGAATTTCGGTTTCCGAACTGTAGTTTCGTGTGTGGTATTCGTGTTGGAAGTTCTTAATGAAAAAAATTGTCAGTGCGAAATGTGTTATCTGTGTTATACGATGGAGAATTATGACTCTATTTTGAAGGGTGTTGAATAACATATTTCTAATTCGCCACAAAACGCACAATAAAGTTATTGGATGAACTAAGTTATTTATCTTCTAAAAAAAAAAAAAAAAACAAGTAACATAAAAAAAAAAAAAAAAAAAAATTAAAGTCAATTCCTACTTTTTTTTCACTATATTGCAAAAAGTCCTTTATAAATAATTTTCATTCAAAGTCTATTGGTAGATATATGCAACTTAAATCTAAAAAAAACTAAAATTAATTAATTAAATTTAATTACTGAATTAATATTTGAAAAAAGTGTATTAACATCCAGTGTCATCCACTACAAGTTCCAAAAAAAAAAAAAAAAAAAAAAATGTATTTGAACTTGAGTGGATGAATGCAAAGTATTTTATGAACGATTGAAAATTTGAACAAGATATATATAGGGAGAGTGTGAACTAATAGAAGGAATTGAAAAAGAAAAAAATACATATCACAAATAAAAACAATAAAATTTTAGCATGTCATATTTTAATTTTTGGATATGACCGAAATCGTTACATTTTTAGAAATGTATAATGAACGTTTCGAAATATATATTTATCTATATAAAATATAAATTATAAATATTTATCCGTATTTACAATTCCGAAATCTGAAGATTTTGATCTTCATTTGGTATTGAGGAAATTAAATTTGGTCTTCATATACAAATTCAGGACAAATTGAGGGTATTTAAGTTGTGATATAATGATATTTGTATAAATATTTATTATACATTTTAAAATATTTATAATAGAAATTATACATAATATTAATTTATATTATAATATTTTTATAATAATCATATTATAATATTAATTTATATGTATTATTTAAAAAATATATTTTTAAAAACAATAAATTTTTTTTTTAACAAAAATTTTTTTGGGGACATATTGGAGATATCTAAGTTGTGATATAAGGATATTTTTAAAAAATCTTTCAGAAATTGTTAGGATGTAATGGCTTCCTAATAACCCTGTATACCCTTTGCTGTATACATTTAGCGTTTTAAAATTATGATAAATCAAAAATTTTATTAACTTTCCTTTTAAAACTAAGAATTCTAAATATCATAATATATTTAAAAATGAATGACTCATATGATATATTCATTTATATCAATGATATAGTAATTTTATTTTATATTGATATATGTTGTTAGGAAAAAAATATCAATGAAGATTGATAATTTCAAGAGACAGATGCTCAATCTTTATATCCCTAAGCAGTTAAGCATTGGTATTGTTATAAAACGTTGACATTGCTGTAAAGCATTGATTTTATTATAAAAAGACAGTTTTTATGTTAAACTTATCTTTAACTTATACTTTTATGCTAAACAAAATTTAAAAAACTGTAAATTAAAGCGGTTTTTTTTTAAATTTTGATTATGTATCTAATAAAATAAGAATTAAAAAAAAAAATCGGTCCTGTCACTCAATATTATAATTAAAATTTTATTACTATTAGCAAGCTCTTATGCTACATCCGCAGAAAATTATGCATTTGATTTATATTTTTGAAATCTTCAGTTTACCATTAATTATATATCTCTAAAATTATAATTAAAGAACCAAATAAGTTCAATTATTCATAATTGTGAGCTTGTTTTTTAATATGAAAATTCGAATATTATATACACATTTTTAACGACACTCTAAATAAATTTAAGAAAAAAATTCTACCCATTTTTTTTTTTTTTTTTTTTTTTTTTTTTTTTTTCATTTACAATTCTTGATAATAAAACAGATAATGATTTGCACTTTTAATTCAAATAATGATCCTTATTGTACTTAATACGAATTGAAAACATTTTTGTTGTTAAATTATGTGCTCGGTATGTATCAAGTTCCTTAAATGTGATCAGAGATTGATCTGACCTTCGCATCCTTTTGAAATAAGCATTCTTTCTTTCTTCTTTTTTTTTTTTTTCTTTATGAGCGGATCATAATATTATGACTTTTGATAAAAGAAAGCTATTATTTTCATTACTGGAGTGCTTCATCCATTCTTTTCAGTACTGCTACTCAGAAAAGTGCCTCGTCAGAATTATTTCTTAACTGCATCTGCATTTTTAGCGTATACTATTTCGTTTTCCGATTCATAATAAGTTCAGTCATTTGTAAAATATTTCTTAGAAGGAAAAAAATAGGCGTTTTAATTTTCGGGTTTCTGAATTCGTTTGGAAAATCGCTGTATAATTCTTTTAAAAAATATGCGAAGGACGAGAATTATCACCGATTACTCATAGGCGGAGAAAAACCAGAATTCCCACCATGGGTTTTTCAACTTTATTTTCTTATTTAATGGACATATTTGCTTCTTAAGAAAATAAAAAATATGTTCCTTGATTATAGCTTAAAATCTTATGTTTATCTGATATCTCAAAACTATAAAGGAAATATACCATTAGAAACTTAAATTTACATGCAGGGTGATTATAATTAAAGTCCCACTACTTTCAAAATGCTGTAAAACAAGTAACATAAAAATTTTTTTTAAAGTCAATTTTTTTTTTTCACTATATTGCAGAAAGTCTAATAATTTTTAATTCATTTTTTTAAGTTCATCTGGCTCCATCTATTGGTCTGTAAAGAGGAGGCGTTCTTTGCTGAACGATATATTTTTATTTTTCAGATGAATAATAAAATATTTTTTTTACGCTTTTAACTTTAGATATTTAGTTGAATATGATAGGAAAAAAATGATGACGTGGTTTTTATAATATTCAACAGAATTATTGTCTGAAAATACTAAATTAAAAAAATATATATATTATTCATCTGAAAAATAAAAATATATCGTTCAGCAAAGAACGCCTCCTCTTTACAACTTAAACTTCTTTTACAACTTAAATCTAAAAAAAACTAAAATTAATTAATTAAATTTAATGAATGAATTAATTATTCATCTGAAAAATAAAAATATATCGTTCAGCAAAGAATGCCTCCTCTTTAGAAAAATAACGAAATATTCATCCTTGTTGTGTATTTTGCATAATAATTGTAAAAAATAACACATATATATATATGCAAAAAATGTAATTTTATTTGAAAATGTAGGAGTTTCTGATTTCTCATGAACATAAAACGAGTTATGTTGGTAACTAGGAGGGAAAGTTTAATAAATAATTCGAAAATATAATTTTTTATTGATTTTTTTTAGATAAAGTCTGAAGCCATTTTATACTGAATAAAAACATTAAAATAAATGTCATGTCTTTAGATATATTTAATCCTTATTTAAATATACTTTATTAACAAAAATTGAAATTACATTGATTCATTAAACTATAGAATTGGGCTATTCATAAACAATGTTTATCATTGCGCAAATAAAATTATCAATTAATTAACCTTTCTCTTAATTAACCATAAATTATGAAATTTAAAATGAAACATGCCTCTTCAAAAAGTTAAAAAATTGCATTAAAATAATGTATTTGATATTCAAAAGATTAATTTTATGAGTAAACTATTTTTTGTGAAAACTTTGAAATACATTTGCATTAGGACGTTACATAAAAAAGAAACATTTTGATGATTCAAATGATTGATGGTATGCATGAAAAAAAAAAAAAAAATCGAATCTTTTTTAGTGGAATGTTAATGATTTTTAACTTCATTAGTTTTATGCCACACAAAGACAAAAAGAAGGCGTAAGATTTACTTAAGCATGTTTTAAATGGATTTAAGAATAATTTCCATTAAAAAAGAAAGCATAGCTTTAATGGAAATAGTTTTTACTCAAAAGAATTTATTATTTAGATTTTTTTTTTTGTATATTTCGTCTTACAGTTTTAAGAAACGATGTATAACATTTAACGATCTAGTCTTTTGTACTTACATACAAGTAGCTGACTCATTTCAAATTCACTCATAAATATTCATCATACTTCTTATACTGAAAAGAGATTTTAAAAGTAAATAATATATAATAGAAAAAAAATATATGTTCATACATGCACACATAAATACAATGTAAGAATTGCGCCACCTATTAAGAAGTCTTCAGTTTTCCCCCTGGATTAAGAACGTGGAAATGATGCGGAGAGTATTATGTTAATGCTGTAATATTAGGACCAATACTATAAGTACTAAATTAAATTTATTTTTATTACTTTTTATGACTTTTTATTTACTTTAC
Organism: Caerostris darwini; assembly: GCA_021605075.1. Lineage (NCBI taxonomy): Eukaryota > Metazoa > Arthropoda > Arachnida > Araneae > Araneidae > Caerostris > Caerostris darwini. The sequence continues at coordinate 49,860 of BPLQ01010149.1, forward strand.
TTTTTATGAAGTATATCACACACGTTATGTATACTGTGATCTTTCGATATATCCACATTCTGGCATTTGGTTCTGGCTTCAGATTTGAATCCTTGCGGTAGCATGGATGTTTGTTGGTGGTTCGAAATCCACGTTATATTATAAGTCCCGGTCTAATTAGCCCAAAGTGGGTGCACAATGATCGTAGAGCGACAAACCGAACCAAACATTCGATATATCGTTCTTTTGTTATTTTGGGCACCCTTTTTTTCTAAGTGACGCTCAACTAAGTAGTTATATCGAACATTTTTTATCTCTCCACATGCGTTATGTAACAATAAGTTACTGTATATTGAATATGCAATATATTTCAGTGGGCCTCATGGCCGAGTGACTGACGCTCGGTCACACAGTTTTCGGATTCGAGTCTCAGCGGTGCCCTGGATGTTTTTAGTGATTCGGAGTGCACTTTAAGCAAGGTCGCGGTCTAATATGGCTGTTGAGCATAGGGCTGAAGACCGTACTCTGTAAAAAGAAAAGTGTCTCCTGTCTTGAGATCAGTCAGTAGGCAAACGGTCTTGGTCCACTAAGGGGCTGTTGCGCCAGTGAAAAAGAAGAATATAGTTTAGCAATGTCGAGCATTTAGATGTAATTTATTGTTAAAAGCAGATTAAATAAAATGAAATGTTCATTTCAAGGATAAGATCTCTAAGAAAGAAAGCATTGCCTTAAGACTTTTGAAAGAAGTTGACTCACATTTGTTATATAAACATCTACACCGTCAGTTCCCCACAACCAGCTGCCAGCATAAAAAAAATTATTTTTGCATAAATTAAGTATAAATTTTAATAAACTTATTATTATTTTTAAATTATCTTAATTGAACTTTTTCATTCACTAAATCAACCATGATTCCAGTTGATGTTGAAAAAATGTTGAATCAATTTTTCTAAAGTTTATTATTTCAATTTGTATTGAAATATTTCATTTATCTCTTGAAAAACTACAAGAAATTGGTCAATAATATGTCTCATATATTAAAATCATTTTCACACAGTTATATTGCAAAATTAGCGATTTTAATAAAAAAAAACTCTAATTAATAGAATTTATTGAATTTAGACTTCTTTAGCAAAAAAAAAAAAAAATAACAATGTTTTTCTATTCATAGACAACTGAAGTTCTTGATTCCATAAATACAAAAAAAAAAAAAAAACATAAAAAAATAAAATAAAAAAAAATATATATATATATATATACAAAAAAAAAAAAAATAAAATAAAATAAAATAAAAAATAAAAAAAAAAAAAAAAAAAATAAATAAATAAAAAAAAAAAATATTTAAAACAATAGCATGATTTTATTACGAAAAAAATATAAATATTTATTTTAACTTCTAAAAGATACCCTGAAGAATATAATCTGTTATTAAAGCCAAAAGTCTACTATTCTATTTTTTGCAAATGAAATTTTTGAAAACTATCCTCTTTTTTTTCCCTTGTTTCTATTTGCATATTTACTTTTGTGATAAGAATTAAATTATACTTTATGTTAAACTCGACTTACGAAATTTTTTATATATATTTTGTTTTTAAAATTCATTGTTATCGAAATAAATAGTAATTTTGAAAATAATAAGATCCTATTTATTTTTTTTTCCTTCAAAATACATGATTACATCTGCTCTGCATCTATACTTGAGACTAAATGTGTATAACTTTGTCTTTCTCGACTAAACTTCAGTCTAGAATAATTAAAGTACTTATATGTAACTATTTTTATGACAGTGTAAATTTCTATTGAATTCTAATCTTAAAAATTATGATACTTGACGTAAATAAACATCCTACATTTTATAACTAATATGTTTTATGGGGTTATTTTAAGATTAATAATTTTTTATTCTATTTTTCGTTCTACTGATGAACTTTCCAGATATTTGCTCTTTCAAAAGTTTATGAAGGAAAGAGCTATTAAGTCATGTGAAAGCCTTCCAGACATTTTTCTATAAGCATGAGTAAAATTTATTTTAATTTCTCCTATAAATACATGCATATGGATATCCTAATCTAACAGGACAACAATATATTTAAGAAAATATTAGAAAAAAGAAAAGAAAATAAATCACCTTATTAGTCTTTTTAATTAAATTAGTAATATTTTTATAATTAATTAATTATTTTAATTAAATTCATCAATTAGCCTTTTTTGAAATAAATTTTATCAGCAATGTGAAATTTAAATAAAAATAATCAATTTTTTTCTTGAAATTCTTTCAAAAATTTTTTTCTTTCATTATAATGTTTTTTTCCAAGGATGTGTGATTTTCTTTCAAAATTTTACTAATGATAGCTTAAAAATAAAAAAAAAAAAAAAAAATATATATATAGTTCTATTTATGTAAAAATTCAACAGCACGTTATAGAACACACACACAAAATGCATACTAAAAGAAAACATGCATACTGAAAGAAAAAAAATGCATTAGAGTCAAAAATAAGTTTTACTATTTTAACTCTAAAAAAATGGGATTGAAATGTTTATTAAAAATTGGTAATTATTTTATTGGTAATAAAATATCGATAATTTTCAATAAAATCCTTTTTTTCATAAATTTTTCTTTGCTGATTTAGCCAATCACTAAATTTATAATGGATATTTTATACATCAGTGTATTATTTTCATGTTTTTATTAATCAGAACTAATTATTAATTTTGATATTAAATTCAATATTTGACTTCCATTTTCTGTTGCTAAGGCAACCGTATACGGAAGAAAAAAGTTCAATACTTGTAGTGCGTATCTCAGCACTTTTTGCAGGCTATCTTTGCTGCAGGCCCTGCTTCTGTTATAGAATACCCACGCCAGGTGTGAGAGTTTAGCCGCCCTAGACGTTGTGTCAACACTTGGGGGAGAGGGGGGGAGAGGAGAGAAAACGGGTGGGTCGCTTAGGAAGCAATGGGGGAACGCTTAGGAAGAATGCGTTTATGTTAATAAATAGACAAAAATAAAATCCAACTTTTGCACGGGACGTGTTTTTGTTTCTATTTTAGAATGGAGTTTGTCATAGTACGAAGTTAACATTGCATGAGTAAAAGCAATTATTTTATGGCGATATTTCTTGGTGTAATAGAAAGAAGCTTTTCTTTTATTGTCTTTTTTATTTATTTATTTCTACAATCTGTAAGGGGTTGAAGGTTGGAAGGAAGTGTTATTTTTTCAAATTTTATTGCATTTAGTTTAATGCCGTTATTCATTTTTTTAAGTATTTAGAGAATAACAGTATAAATTTCTATTTACTTTTATATTAGTTATTTAATCCTTTACATTTAAAAGTTATGAAAATAAAAAAAATAATAATGCATTTTTTTTTCTTTTTTTCAAACTGAGCTTAGCAAAAATGAAAAGAAAAGAAAAACAGATGAAAATATTTATTAATATTTTTCCCTTTTAGTATAATTTTGGAAGTCTATCTGTTTGAAAAACAGTTCGTAGACTTTTGGTTTTTAAAATTCAGACTTTAATTTTAGTCACGACATTGAAAACTGGAATTCAGATGTATAGTAATTAAAAAAGTTTGAAATTTTAATTTATGATATTAAAATAATTTCTTATTGAGCACCATTTTATCTGTTATTTTACAGGTTATAGAGAAACGGTTCAAATGATATCGTGAAAATTTATAATTATCGAAAATTGAATAAGTAAAAAATTCTCAATATGTACTGCATCTTTCAATAACTTTATTTTCTAAAACAAACTTAAAATTTTTTTTTATAATAAATTAAAACTTTTGGAAGAAATGGAAGTTTTTTTTCTTTTAATGTTTGATTAGCTTTGATAATGCTTTTTAAGTATTTTTTTTCAATTCCTTCTATTAGCTCACATTCTCCTTATATATATCTTGTTCAACTTTTCAATCGTTCATAAAATACTTTTTATTCATCCACTCAAGTTCAAATACATTTTTTTAACTTGTAGTGGATGACATTTGATGTTAATACAGTTTGATGTTAGTCAGTTTTTTAGTCTTTTTCAGACTTAAGTTGCATATATCTACCAAAGATGGTGCCAGATAAACTTAAAATAATGAATGAAAGTTATTTATGAAGGATTTTCTGCAATATAGTGGGAAAAAAAGTAGGAATTGACTTAAATTTTTTTTTTTTTTTTTTTTTTTTTTTTTTTTTTGTATTACTTGTTTAAAAAAAAAAAAAAAAAAAGTCCTTAAAATATTATTTAAAATTTCAAACTTTTCAAATATCTTAGCATAATGTATGAAAGTTTCCAAATATCTTATCATAATGTAAAAAAAAGACACGTTTTTAAATAATTATATCTAATTTATATTTATTTGCATTCTGCAGTGAGTTATGGCAAACTGGACCTCACTCTAGAAGGAAGGGACACTGGATTTTTTCTTCAGACCAAAGATGTAGATGACAGAATCTCCGCCAACCCTGAAGAGGAAGATGAAATCCATCGCTTCACCCTTCTACACTCGAACATTCCCACTACTCTTCGATCCCAGTTTGGCCCGTTCGTCGCCAGGCAGATTGTCCATCCTGCTACAGTCTATCCCAAGAACAATGACACTAGTTCTGGTGATGCCAGAATCGAATCTATGATAGAATATTCTGGCGACATCACAGCCCGCCTTGTGACACTCGAGGTTCGACGAGACAGACCTGTGTTAAGGGTGCTTTTTCACAGTGCCAGGGCTTCTGACCCAAAACGAAGACCTGCAAATGTACCAGCTGCTGAAGATGCAACAGAAGGTGGGAAATTATTGTCAGCCGATTCTTTGTGTGTTGTCCTGTATGTTCATAATCGAGATCAACACTTAATGGCTGCATGTAGCCCCAGTGAAAGTCGCGATGGTGTATGTTTGGCCCAAGCCACGCTTCCAGTCTCTTGGTGGCCTCCTTTAGAATCTCCAGCTTGGAAAAGCCCTAAGACTCAGAAGACTTGGGTTCGAGTGGAATATGCTGTGCTCCAAAGTGGTTCCTTTGAGTGTTCAGATCCTGCTGCCTTGCCAGTGTCTGTGCCAGCAGGTCTGCCCAGTGTGTATTTGGATGACGTTCCTCTATCTGTCAACCATGGCAGTTATGAAGAAGTGAAAAGTGATGATGTGGTTCGAATACTAGTACCACAAGGTCCTGTATATCCGAAATCCAAAGTCTATGTGCCTGTATATCTGCAACCAAATCCTATATATCCTCCCTATGTATTTGTAATAAGGTAAGTCCAATTTTTACTCAATATTTTATTTTAAAGTTTTAGTAGTTAAAAAGTTTAGTTTAGTTTTTAGTTTAAAAAAATGTATTGGCTTTCATCGATTTTCAACATCCTTTTCGTAAAGTTATGTATTTCTTAATCTATCTTGGTTCGTAAAAGATAAATAGATAAAAAAAAAATACAATAAGAATAAGAATACGAATTGATTAAGAAATTCTATTTTGCTTTTTAAAAGCAAAACTCTGAAAACAAAATTAGGAGGCTAATAATACCACTAACGAATATTTACATTTCACAGCCTGCAATTCTTTGAACAGTTTTACCATACCAGATGTAAAGCCAATTGCGTTGGATTTTCGGTAGTAAATGATCAAGACAATTGCTTGAATACTAAAGGATATTTGAAACTCATACGTAATAAAATTTTGCAAATTCCTTGTTCAAGTGGATGAAGTCTTGTATGTGGTATGCCATGAAGGAGGAAAATTACGTCTTCAGGCAGGTGCAGATGTTATTAGTCCAGCAGCTGTTCCGAGCCGCTGACATAGTACTATAAATCTTATCTGTCTGAAGATAACAAACATGCTCAATGTGCTCCTGTTTCTCGTGAATGAATTTACGACTTGAGATTATCTGTCATATTACAAACTATCACTAGACAAATCTGAATCTATATATTGCAAATTTACTACTTCCTTATACAATATACTCATAACCATTTTTATCTGTATTTTATTTTTACTTATATGGAATGGACTTCATTTCTATAATCACTAATTTGGAAACTGCTTAAAATTTCCTACCCACATTGTAAAGTTATTTTAATATTTCTGAGGACTATCATTTCATATGACTGCCAACTCTTTAGCTCTATATTTTGCATATTCGCACGAAGATTAAATCTTCTGCATTATGTTATTAGTCTTTTATGAAAGATTTAAGTGTTTGCTGCGATTTGGTAGGCAACACTCATCTTTAAAAAGGGAAAATGAATAATGATATCTGTAATTTTTATTTTTATCTAGAACATTATATTTTGTTGCACTGAATACTATTTATAATCAAGGCATGTTAATTTTAATATGTGTTTTAAATATATAAATTTATAATGGAAAGGAAGCCAAATCATGGTTGACTTATTCTGAAGAAATTTAAAGGCAAAGCTAATAATAACTGGAATAATGTGGAAAAAAAAAAATCTTTCTTATACATAAATGTGATTATTTCAGTAATAAGTCGAAAAATAAGTGCAATTAAATGTAATTATTGTAAATATCCATTAAAAATCCTTTAAATAAGTATTTTAAAAACCTTTATATAACGAAAAAAATTTATTCTAACTAAATTTAATCTAATATAGATCTAATTTAGTCATGTTTGAAAATATTAAAAATTATTTTTTTAATTAAAGCTGTTTTGTGTTTTTAATAATAAAATATTTTAAAATAGTTGCAATACAAAACTTTGTACAATTTGAATCCTTTCTAAGTGAATAATATTCATAAAAGTAGTATAATTGTAAATTATATTAAGTATATTTCATACCACAAATTATTTTAACTTTTAATTTAATTATTATTATTTAATTATTTACTTAATTTATTTTAAATTTAATTTTATTAAATTATTAAAACTAAAAATAATTTTGGTATGAAATATATAATTTACGATTATCCTACTTCCATGAATATTGCTCACTTAGATAATACAAAGATACTTAGATAGTACAAAGTTGTGTATTTCGAGTATTTTAGAATATTTTATTATTAAAAACAAAATATAACCTATATATAACAAAAGATAAATTTGAAATTGCATAAATAAAAAATAATGAGTAAAACATTAAAACAAACATAGGAGGAGGAAGAAAAAAACAAATGACAATTTTATAAATAACAATAAAGCTGGTTTATTTAAAAAGAATTTGAGAAAAAAAAAATATTTATTTCGAAAAACAAATAAATAAATCGAACAACTTAAATGCTTAAACAAACATCAACGAAAAAATAACTCCACTGCAGTACCCATTAACCAGAAGATTACGCTACATTAAACAACATTACGAAATTCTTTTTCTTATTTTTTTCCCCGCCACCACTATTCCATAATGTCCCCTGGATGGAACATAATTGCCGTGTCAGAAAGAAGACTTAAGTGCGTCGTGGTTGCAGTGTCAATTCTGTGTTTCCTGTCGTTAGAGGGAGAGAAAAGGGGTGGACGGAATCTTGTCTCCTCCTCGAGACAAAGACTGAGGGAGGCCAGACGATAATCTCGCTCACTTTGCAAGAGACAGATGTTTCGCATGTGTGTTCCATGCTGACTGCGAATACAACGATCTCACTGTGTTGTTCTTCCTTGAAAACGCAGCCATTACCAACCTTTTTGTTTGTTTTTGTCCTCACATTAAAGTGGGCAGGTGTGTGGCTCTTAACTGTGGACCGCCGACGTTTCCTTACACTTTCCGTGCAGCATTCATATTCAATTAGGTTTTAGGTTTTCAGCTGCGATAATATATTGGCGAGGAAATAATAATAATAATAAAAAAAAAGAAGTCAAAACTTATTGAGGATTGAGTATTACTTATTTATTCCTTTACTTTGCTAAAAGAAGATTGGTTAATCTATCACTTCTTCGCCAAAAAAATATTTCTAATGTATATGTCTTTTACATAAAAATTCAATTACATGGGCAATGTCCTTGTATTTCGAATTGATCATAGGGAGAAAAATCATTTATTTAAGAAATAAATTCAGAACTTGTTATTTTATTTTATTTTTTTCGGGACTTGAAGCATTATGCAAATCATTCTCAGTTGAATAATGTTAAATGTAATATAAAGTTGACCTTTCTTTAAAAAAAAAATAAATAAAAGAAAAAGGAAATAAGTGAATGTTTGATTCGTTCTTTAAATCAAATCGAAAAGTTTCTGTGATTTATTTCGTAGCGTATGTTCAATGTTTTAATGAGCAAATTACAATTTAATCATTTACTAAACAAACATTAAGAAGCATATAAGAGAATATAAATGAACACATTGGTAGTAAATCAATGCAATTTATCTTTTTATAGCCTTCAGGAATCATTAATAAAGATCGTTAATAATTAATATATATTGTTAATAGTTTCTTTATGTAAAGATTTATATTTTTTCTTATCATATGAAATATATAATAATATATATTAATTAAATATTTCAGAATGTTGCACTTGTAAAGAATTGATTGAAAATCTTTTTAATCAAATACTATGCAAAATTTAATGGCGTTTTCAAAACTATAAATTTATTGTGAAGAGAAATATAATGCATTTTTTTTAGGGAAAACTTAAGACAAAAAGTTTAAGCGGAGAATACTGAATTAATTGTTTTTTTATGATTATTTATTGTATACATTTTATTTTAACTCAACAACAACAAAATTTTGGTGCTGATGTCATTTTAAATAATGACAATTATCCTCACAATTTTTTTTTTTTTTTTTTTTTTTTTTTTTGTATGTGAGTTAAAAAAAAATGAGTACTATAAATAATTTGCAGCCCTTATACCAATGATTTGAGAAAACACATAAAAAAATTTATAAAACACATAATTTTCTTCCTATAAAAATTCTAATGTGTACAGGAGGTTACTTGTGATGTCTAGGAGAATTTTTTATATTAAAATTGAAAAATAGATTTCCGTCTTTCGGAATGATAATACACAATTAATACACAGCATCTTTATTTACATATTTACAAAAGATTATATAATATAACATTAATATAAAATTTAACATCATTGTGAATTACATAATAAGCTATTCACCATCATAAGAGCATCGCTCACTTTCTCTTCTTATCTTCCCAGGGTTCAGCATGTAGGGGATTGCAGGACTTTTATTTAAAACAGACCGTCACATGTTTCTATTTGTGGATACAAATTAAAGTTACTACTGTTAAACTAAGTACAGTAAATAACTACTTACTGTTAACTAAGTTCAAATTTTTTTTTACTTAACAAAATTCATTGAAAACCATTAAATCGTTAATGATGTATAAACCCCAAAAATTATTTCTTCAAAAAATACACTATTTATTGTACAACTTCTCATTACTTCAATTGTTGTTAAGCATTTTCATGCATTCTATTAAAATTTCAACCATATCATCTTCCTACAATAACAAAAACACCAAAAATTAAAAAAAAAAAAAAAAAAAAAAAAACACCCCCGTTTTCCATTAATTCTTAAAAACCAGCGATGTACATCATAATTCGTGGTTTACTTTTTACTTTTTTATATTTTAATTATTATTATTTTTTTAAATTTCAAATCCATAAATTATTACCTTCACCATAGAATAATACCACACCATTTAATGTCACTTTCTTAAAAATAAATAAATAATAAAAAAAATAGAATAAAACTATTTTTCCACAAATGACAAAATCTAGAAATCGCAATTTTTTTTTTTTTTTTTTTTTTTTTTCAATTGACAACTTTGTATTAATCTGTATTTGTAATTGCTTTGATTAATTAATTTATTTTTCTTTAATTTGTCATGCTATTTGTTTTAATTTTTGCATTCTTGCCTTGCCATTAGTAATAAAAAAATGTTTAAATAATTTATATCATATTGCTATTTAATTCATTACATTTTTCTAATTATTTTAATTAATTTCAGTTAATTAATTAATTTTTCCAGAGCTCGTGTCAAGAGCGGCCTGCGAATCCTTGGTGCCCAGGTATCTCCTCCATCTCAGTGGAGTATAACGGTGGAGTTGAATCCCAGACAGACTGTCGCTACTGTAACAGCTTTTGTGAAAGACACTTCTACGAAGGCGCCCCAGGGTGAACCTGATATGAGGTGAAAATACGATCATTTTTTAGATTTTAAAATTTCAGTTCTCAAAGAATTTGATCGTGATTTGAAGTTTTCATTGATCAATTAAAACAGTAATAATTATTGTTATTTTGTAAATTGAATATTTTCAAATGAAGAGAAACGTTACAACCATCATTTATCGTTTGGCAGAGTAAAAAAAAAATTCTTTCTAAAAATTCTTCTGAAGTAAAAACAAGGAGAATTTTAAAATTGTTAGTGATTTGAAAAATAATAATAATAATAATAATAACACTGTGTTTATAACATAAATATTAAATATATCTTTAAAATGCTTTAATTTATTGATATTTAATTTTTGTAACCGTACTTCTTCGTTAATTTTTGTAACCGTTTTGTATGCACTGCAAAAGCGTTCAGGAGAAAAGTGTTCCCTTAGGTGTTCAAGAGAAATGGTTAGTAGGCCTCGAGACTCTTACCCGAGAGGAGGTACTGCGCAACCTGCGCTCCCGCTGAGAAACGTTTAGTTTACAATCTCTCATAAAGAGAGGAATTATATTTAACGCAAACTCTGCCTAGTAGTTGGCCTACAGATTCTCATCCGGTGAGGAAATATCTTTCGCGCATTGCTGAATATCAGCTTAGAAGTGCAATCCTTCCACGAATCCATGATTATCTTTCTTTAAATGTGTTTATTTAACACATTTAAAGGCACCTTGAGATAGAGAATTCACAGCTTTATTGACACACGCACAGACACCGTACACGTACTATTAGAGGCAGACAATATTTAATTGTACATGTTTGGTGTCTATGCGTGTGTCAATAAAGCTGTGAATTCTCAAACCTGTGTGTCAAGTCTCATCCCAACAACATCAAAATGTAGTGTGCAGGTTGTGTAACTGGAACCTACACACTACATTTTTAATTTAGAAAATAACTAGCAATCTATAATGTTATTATAATAAATTCTGATTCAAGAAGAGGTTTGATTTGAGCGAAATCATTTAACTTAAATTTTTGTATTTGAATTCAGAATGAGTTCGAATCGTATTTCGGTGCCAGCGTATATAGCTAGTGTGCAAATAGTCGAGATTTCGATCTACTAGGGTAGTGTGCATTGCAATTGTTGCTTTCAGAAAGGGGTGTATTCAGTGGAGATTATATCATGTTCGAGGGTCTGGAATCGATTCGGACTTCTTATTGGAAGTTGTCTAGATTTTCTGCATTACGATAAACAAATGACGGAAGTGATTATTAAAAGTCTTTCCGGAAGATATTAACCTCCATCTGCACTCTTGAGAAATTATTCGTCGTATATTATACAAAATACAAACAAGGAAAGCTAATATTACGCTGGGTAGTTGCAGATTCTTATTTCATGATTTCTTATTGAATGCTACATTGAACGAAAGAATCTTTTACGGATTTCTTATTAATATAAGAGCACGATATTTGATTAACACTGGGCCATATGGAAGACGTTATTATAACCGAAGACGAATGACAAGATTTTTGACTATCATTAATAATTCTTTCGGATTAAATAAAAATGATTTTCTGAAAGTTGGTACAAAAAAAAAAAAAAAAAAATGTCATTGATTGCTTAACAATTCTTTATTATAAAATAACAACAGTTGTATGCTTTTCAGAAGATCTGTCATACATCTTATAGTCTGAAGTTGATAGAAAAATGTTTTGTTACTATGCCATCATTTCTGTTATAATTAGTTTTAAGATATGCAAGCAAATTTTTAAGTTTCACTCCATAATCATTGAATGTGAGGTCATCTTGTTGTTTGTTATATTTATTTTTTATTTATCCATAATTAGTTTATCTTTATTTTTGTATTTATCCATGATTAGTTTATCTTTATTTTAGTATTATCTATGACTAGTTTGTTTTATTTGTTTTTGCATTTATCCATACATGAATTTAATGTTATCGCATGCGTATGTCCTCATTATTGGATGTTAGGATGATAGTAGAGGAAAAAAAAAAAAAATGAAAAGAAAAAAAAAAAGATTATCTTAAACGCGCAAAATTCATAAAAATTTAAAAATCCCAAAATATGAGTGAACTAGTAGCAATAAATTTCATCATATATAATATCAATTGAGGATCAATTTAAGAATTTGCAGGAAATTATTATAACTTTATTTATTATTATTATTATTATTTTTTTTTTGTGAACTTTTTTTTAGCATTGTCTTTTTTGAAAGCATCTTTAAATAAATTGATTAAAACAATTTTCGAATGGGCTAAAAATATGTAACTTCGATTTTGGTGTCCTGAGATTATCTATTAATGCCTATCTTTTATGTTTCTTTTGTGTATTATTGTTTACTTTTTGTAAGTAGTAAATTATTTGGCAAAATCGCAGAATAGGTGCCGTTGAGATTTGGCGTCAAAAAATCTTTTCGTCAAAGGGCGCCAAGTAAAGGGTTGCGATTGTAGGTAAAGTGAAATACAAACAGTACAAGAAATACTCATTTGGCGACTTATTCCCCAGTTGGGGCCATAGAAAAGTTGCCAAATCCCAACGGCCCCATTTTTGCGATTTTGGCAATTATTTTTCGTTTGTTCTGTGCATAACTACATATCATATAGTGTGTAAGAATTTTTTCTATTTTCTGTTTTGTTTTGTATATTTACACAATCATCAAGATATTGGCTCACAATTAAAACTATTATTGCTATGTATATGTTTCCGACACACTCTCTGCATTTCATACACAAAATGCACTTTTTCTTTCAAATAAATGTCGTATCACATTTACCGTAAATAAGTATTTAAAATTGATCGCTGTGAAAATAGTAAATTTTCTTGAAAGAAGTCTTTATTATGGCGTATCTTTTTATGTCTTTTTTTATTAAACAGACATAAAAATATATATATAAGACATAAAATATATGCCAGCATTGCTTATTTTTTGTGCAAAAACTTGTGATTTCTGTATGAAAAAACGTTTTATTATCTTCCCTCACCCCCCTCCTCAAAAAATAAGAATTGTACTTAATACCTTTAAAAATCTTTTCTTTAAAAAACAATAATCAGAAAGTTTGGCAGACATATTCACAACATAAACAGAACTTTGAAGAAGGATTCCAGACAAATATATGGCAAGTTTTAAAATAAAATAAAAAAAGAAGCTCAAAAATGGTAAAATAAAAGCTATGTTTTCATGGACCATTGCATTTGGTTTGAACTAAGAATTAATTTGAATCAAATTGCCGTCTACCTACATATCATTATATTTCTTTTACTTTACGCAAAGACATGCTAGTGATCCTGAAAGTCAAAACATTATTGTATGAAGAATTTTTGCTTGTGTGCCTGTCTGTCGCCATAAAAATCCGTTTTTTTATGAATTCAAATTCATGTGTATATATATATATATTCAATTTGAATTTGAATTGAACTAATGTGTCCAAAATTTATTTGTAGTTTTAAATCGAATTCATTTAAAAGTTAGTCATAATTTATCTTAATATTAAACGATTCAAATTCAATTAAAATATTATTCGATTATTTAAAAAAAAAAAAGATTCTTAAGTGATTTAATAAGAATATTTTCTAAAAAAAATAATAATTGTAAAAATGAATATATTTTAAATCTAAATGATAAGTATACAATCTATTGTTAATATTAAAATGTTAAATATCTTTTTTTTTTAAATTTTTTGAAGTTTTATATTATTGATATTTTAATTAAGTATTCCACTATTTTATTCGCATAAGAGTTATTATTCAGATAATTATGATTCAATATAAAAGAATATAACCTCTTTGAAATCTTAAATTGACATAAGAAATAGGTTTTCAACAATATCTGTATAACGAATAAAATATATGTTCTCATACAGAAGTAAATAAAAATTTTTAATTACTTTTATAAATACAGAATACATAGCTTACAAATTTCTTCTATTTTTAAAGCGTATTTTTTTAATTAAAAAATTGGCAATTAGAAATCTTAATTTCATTTAATATTTTTTAATGGTTATGGTTAAGTTAATCAAATAAGGTTTAAATATTTATTTTTAATAACACTCATTAAGCTATTAATGTGAAAGTGTAAGAGATAATTGATTTTTAATTATTTACCATGATCATTGGTCTATGAAAGCCCTCAGAAAAATTCAATCAGTTCTTGATGTGAGTTACTAAGATGTCTCTGAAATCCATTGAGAATTCCATCACGATTCGTGGGAATTCTAGTACTTTTCTCACTTTAAAAATAGATGGAAATATGCCGAATAGGAGATATGATTTATTGAAATGGTTCTATTGGAAGACGTGACCGCGCTTTTAATCGTGGAATTCATTTGCTCTTGAAGAGCTTCTTCACTCGAATTTTTATTTTTATTTTCATTCTTTTTTTCTATTCGTCTGCTTTAAGTTATCGTTGTTTTTCTGAAGTGGAGCGACATCTGGGATTGCGTTCTCACGTGTAAAGTGCTTCCTTCGACACTTGAGATTTTTTTTTTAAATTCTGTTGAGTTTCCGAATCTACAGCGAATTTCCTTTTTTTTTTATTCCACCAAGAACAACACAGTCAAGAGGAAAATGTGTGAACGTTGTTGCTATTCTATAGTGTTGTTCTTTTCATCTTAATTAAAATTCAAGGTAATTCAGAAGCAGATATTGTTTTATTTTAGCATCTGCATTCGTGTGTATTTTGGTTTATTCTTAGAAAAATATTTTGACTACCAAGGTTACACGCTGTTTTGTTGATGTAAAAATCATTGTTCAAACAATTCATGAAGTAATCTTAGTGACAATATTATTGTTGAAATTTAATTTCAAAACAAAGGTTCAGAGAGGTTAATAAATTATACCACAAGAAGTACGTTTTCACAGTAGTAAATAAACATCAACTACATTGTATAGTCAACTATAGAAATTAAACTTTTTCTTAACAAAACTTTCTCCAAAACGGAAATGGACGTACCGTTTACGGAGTTCCTATGAGGTATAAATTAATCTCAAAACCTCCACATCAGAGAAAAATGTCAAAATGTTTTTTCATCGATTAACAAATACTCGAAAAGACAGCCATTTTGATTTCTGCTTTTTCCCCCATCAAGAAATGAAGAAACAAAACACAAAATACACATAACACCATTTCTGATTAAAAAATAAATAAAAAACAACAACAAGTAGTTTTCTGATTATACGTAATTACTGCTTAATTACTAAATCAATATTTGTTTGCATAGATTTATTTTTTTTAATAGTAGTCTTTTGTTTTATCTGTACACTAGCGTGCAAGAAGTCTTCACTTGGCTGTTTGAGGTGGAAGAGAGTGCTTCCTACAATGATAACGGGCGAATTACATGGCAGTTGAGATACATGTTGGATTCAAGTATGGCAGAGCAATATGATTTTGATGATGATAATGCAAAAATTACCTCAAGGCTCGATATCCAGAAAGATGATGTTCAAGCTGTTCTTCCAATTGCAAAAGTAATTCATTTTTTTTTTAATTTAAATTAATGTAAAAAAAAAAAAATTTACAAAAAAATTTAAATTTATTTTTTAAAATTAATAATAAAAAAAAATTTATGTAAATTGAATTTCTATTCTATCTTATTTAAAGTGCTGAAGTTTTAGATTTCATACTTATTTTTATCGATAAATGAAAGATATTTTTAAAAGAAGTTATTAATTCTTTACATTTAATATTTAAATGAAGATGTTATTAAACATTCATTCTAATGGTAAAAAATCTTTTATATTAAAATAATTTTAAATTATTTATTTATAAAAAAAATTGAAATTAACTGAAATTCAGCCAATAACCATTAAAATAAAATTTTATATATTTCATTAATTAATAAATTATATAATATTTTCATTTTACATAATACACTGATAATTATTTTTATAAAATATAAATACAACTAAATTTCAATCATTCTGATTCTTCTATAAAAAGTGTCCCATTGAATAAATGAACAATTTGCAATTTTCCAGAAAAATTTTTATTAAAAAAATTGGAATATACAACATATATTAGCTTTCCTGAAGAAATTAAGTGTTAATCAATATAAATCATCTTTTAAACTAGATTATTTCTTTTTATCTTCAGTTTAATTATTTGTTTTCAAAGCATATTTTGTCCTTAGGGTGCAGTAGATTCTTCTCATGCATTGCTGTGCTTTGAGGAAGTTTTACGTATCTTATATACTAGGCTTTTACAGTAATTTTTATAATTCGTTTTGATGCAAATAAGAAATGAATATCTTTTATTTGATTTGAGAAGATTTTTATTTGATACTTCTTTATATTACAGGATGATTTCTAACGAAGTTTCATTTTACATGATATACTGATTTTTTTTATAAAATATAAATGCAATTAAATTTCAGTCATTGTGATTCTTCGTTAAAAAGTATCTTTTTGAATAAATTGAACAATTAATTAACAGTTAGTTTTCTAACAGACTCCAGAACAATTTACACTTTTCCAAAACAATTTTAATTAAAAAAAATTGTAATATACAACATTTATTAGCTTTCCTGAAGCGGTTATGGGGTAATGATAGAAATCCTCTTTTGAACTACACTCATGTCCATAAATTAAAGATAATGAAGTTCAGGCAAAGAAAGAGACAGAAGCAAAACAAATTTGCTGTAACATCTACTCACATTACCATCATCTTGAAATCGCTGCCAAACCTGGAGATGACACTCTGGGTGATTCCAAGTTCCTCGGATACTTCCAGCTAGGTACGTCCACATTCCAGTCGTCCGATAATTCTACCACGTAAAAAATCATCCAAATGCTTTCTTTGTGCCATAACTACGCGGTTATTGCACTGAAAGGCTTTTAAAGCGCTTGTGAACAATTTTACTTCTTTGCCACCATTCCTTATATACCCCTCTCTTCCACTCTCGTCATTGTGACGTACTATCCGCGCCATCTGGTGGTTTCCTGTAATTTGCATATTCTTCTTCAAGATGTGTCTGATAATTCTACAGGTGAAATTTTTATTTTAGAGTTCAATTTCTGTGTGATTCTGAATTATCCTTAATTTATGGACATGAGTGTATTTCTATCTTCTGTTTAATTATTTGTTTTCAAAGCATATTTACTTAGGGCCAGTTCAATAGATTCTTTCGCATGCTGTAGTTTCCTACGCTTTGAGGAATTTCTATAGATCTTATATGCTGGGATTTTACAGTAATTCTCATAATTCGTTTCGTTGCAGTCCAGCCAACTTCTAAATACTGCTGTTCTTAATGGAAGGCAAGTGTCCCAACCCATGAAGGTGTTTGTTGTAAGCCAGGCTGGTAAAGTAGGTGATGTGACTTTACAGTCTTCTTGCCACGCTGCCGATGAATCGATTTTGAAGGTAATTTAATTGCTACTAATGATTTTTTTAGTATTTAATTTAGAAAGAAAAATATTATTTTTATATGGATATGTGGAACTATTTTGTTTACAATTCAGATTTATTCTTGTGAATCGTAACACCTAATATACATATGTTTTCAGAAAATACTTTTAAAGTATCTTTTTTTAAAAAGAAAATCTTTTTTAAGTTTTTATGTATTTTTAAAATTTTATTGGTGCTATAAAAATATGATTTCATAACATGAAATTATCTATCTACTGTATCTTTAAAATGCTATTGATGCTTTAAAAATATGATTCCATGATATGAAATTATCTATATAAATCATATTTCCTCTTTTTCAGAATTATATTTTTAATTGCATAAAATAAAACAATTAATTCAATTATATTAAAAACATTAAAAAATATAACGCAGTAATAATTTTTTTCTTATGAATATTGAATAGATTTCAAAATACTGGATGATTCCAATTTTTTATTACAATTACAATTTCTAATATTAATGACCATATCTTCAATTTTTGCATGAAATAGCAAATGCGATAGAAAAAAAATGTCATTTTAATTGGTAACGCAAATGCGTTATACATAATAACATTATATATAAATTCTTATTAAAGTGTATGCATATAAGAAATGCTAAATTTAATTAGAGATCAGTGAAAAGATAATATGCCTTACTTATGACATCCTTAAGTAATCCGCAAATCCGCTAAAGATAGTTGGACCCTGGTTAAGTAACACTATTATAAAAGAATTTTAGATAAAATATCTAAAATTCTTGGAATACAATTAAATTACAATTATAACTATTATTCGTTAATCCTGTCGGGATGCATGCAATTTTCTTAAATCGCTAAGTACCCATATTACACAAATCACTTGCAAATCTCATTTGATTTTATAGTAAATCAGTCGGTGCAATAGAAAACATTCTTTTCGATCTGTATTAACAGATTATGCTTCAGTTTAAAAATATGTGATAATATGTCTAATGTAAGTCTTGTGTTTTCTTTTGTCACAGGTGTCTCCATCCTGTACTTCAGTGTACCTTGATGGATCAGAAATCCGTGGCTCTCAGAATGCCTCCATACTGGTCAAGTACGGATCATATACTGGGCAAGCTCATTTCTTGGTATGGATGCCCGAGCTGCCTCTCATCATCAAAATCTCGGATACTAAACTCAGTCAGATCAAAGGGTGGAGAACGCCCCACTTGCAAAGAGGGTTGGTATTTTCTGATTCTAGTTATTTTCATAGGGTGCTATATAAATATGTGCACACACTCATATACCATATAAACATAAATAAGAGATTTTTTCCATCTTTGCACTACATTCTCGCCAAAATTCCGCAGTAGTTTTAATCATACACTGTCAGTTTATTAAAAACTTCTATAAAATTGACAATTTTAGTTATAAATTTGGATGCACAAGAAATTTTGAATAGTCGTCTACTTAACTAATATCCTGTTTTCAAACATTCCTCCGTATCTCGTCTGTGGTCCCAAAAAATATTGCAAAAAAATTGATTTTCGATGAAATTAAAGCATGCATTTCGTAACACTGACTTGTAATAAGTGGCCAGAAATCATATGCTTAAATTTTTAAGTTCAATGCCACCAGAACATCATTTATGGTTTTAAAGATATTTCCTTATTAGCTCACCACTCATCATCATTCAAAACAGATTTAGCATTAGCGTCATTCGTTAAAGCACTTAATTAAATTAAAATCAAAGAGGTTGATAAGCGAAATGAGAATGGGTGGTATCTAACATAAAAATGGAATTGAAGATTATTCCTTTAATGCAATTGGAACGTTCATTCACTATTTTTTTATTACTCCTGAAAATGGGATTATTTAAGAAGTGATTATGCCTGTAAAGTTTGTACTGTTCATACAGCTTTTTGAAATACTCACCGCTTCTAAGGGATTTAATATTTACGAAATAGTAAAGAATATATATTTTTTATTTTTCAGGAAGCCAGTCAATTTGGGTCCATCCAGAAGTAGATCCAACTTCGCTACCTCTTCAGTCACCAGAAGTGATCGTTGGCTTGACAGAGAGGTGATCTGCCTTGATTAGTCGTTAAAAATCTGATTTTATGTGTGTCTAAATTCTTGGAATACTTAATGTTAACTATAAATTGTTTTCTGTGTAAATTAATCCAAACGATGTCTTTTTAAGAACTAGTTTAATTCCTTGCAGGATTTTGACATTGTATGTCGACTGAGATACCAACAAGCCAACATCGAAGTGCATACTCGATTCTTCAGCGTGGATCATAATTCGGGGAGAGAGTCCTACTTATTGAGCAGGAACGCCTATCCTCGTATTACGGAGTTGGTCGCTCCTTTTCTTCGTGTGGCTGACATGCGTATAGCTCATCTCCAAGGCACAGTTGTAAGAGGGATGCAAAGTGGAAGGACTGAAGTGCAAGTAGGTTTTGATTCCAGTGTATTCTGTCCTATATTCTATCAAACGATGGATCATTGTACAACTTTTATGTATAATACTCATATTTTTAATTCAAACTTTTGAATAAGTTTATTTTAAAATTCGCGTCGAATCGTAGCCTATTCTCTAGTTAAAGCATCTATGGTAGGTAGACAGATTTGATTTCCTCAGTTTTATTCTTCTTCTTCTGTAAGACAGACCTGTGAGTCAGTGAAGATGGTAATTGCCTTCATTTGTTGTGATGGAGGTAGACTCACATAGGCCGCAAGTACCTTTTGAATGGCCAGCAGGTTAACTTAAAAAATTAAATAGTAGCGCTTTAAATTAAACAGAATCTCCAATATTTATTGAAAGCGTTGCAAAATTATGTAAAAAAAAAACTAGAAGAGATAGAAATAAAATGTTTTTACTAATTACTAAAGTCCTTAAATTTCGACGTTAGAATCTTTGTTGCAAGTCGACAATATCTTTGATTTTTGAATCTTTATGTCCAAACAATATTAGATTTCATATCAATTGGCAATACGATTTCATGTCGTATTGGCAAGTTCCTGAGGAGTTATGAAATCCTCTTTTCAGATTTAGCACTATTCGATTGGGTTAGTTATGTGGAAAACTGTGGCTGTCAGATGCTTCATATTATTTACAGGAACTGAAGCAATGTATTATTATAATTGTCTATATTTCTTCATATACTTGCAACCTAGACATCTCATGTAGGAATTTACTATCTTTAGTAGTTGCGTTGTAAATTAATAAAGATATTTTAGTTTTGTGGATACAATTTAGTTTATAGTAGTTTTTCTTCATATAATTTCGTAATGTGTTCAATAATTCTCGGGCGCCCTGATTTACATAAAATTTAGATATTTTTTAACAACTTTAATGTTTTTAAGAAGCAATAATTTCATTATAAGAATATTTTCTTAGTTTTATTATAATTACATAAAATCACCATTTTTTTAGGTATTATCACCAATCACGGGCAGAGTCAGTGGTGCTAAAGAAGTACGTGTTGGAACTGACAAAGAAACCATCACACACCTGGAGGTGACTGTAATAACTGGGCTGCAGTTGACAGTATTTCCCGATGAAGCGCTACCCGGAGTTTTCGTTAGTCAGACAGCTATCAGCCATAAATTAACAACACAATACCAGGCAAGTCATTTTCTAGAAATATCTCATGTTTTTTTTATGTTTTTATTGATATATCAGATTATCTAAATTTTTATTGTATTTTTTAAATTTTTTCACATCGAAAACATATTTGAATAATTTAAAACAAGATGTAGCATTTATAGAATAAATAAGATAGCAATGTGTCAATTAATATAGTATCTCAATTTAAGACCTACTCCATGTAAATCTTGTGAAGTTTGTTTCAAAATGGTCAATCCATGTAAGTCAGGGAAATTAAATTTATACCTTTTTATGTTAAATAAAAAGGTTTTATTTATTTATTTATTTTCAAAATCAACAGAAAAAAAAAATACTATAAATACAATCCCTTCTTCCATAATATTGATATAAAGCAATCTGAATATTTTACTTGGGGATATTTATTATTTTCAATGTTTCTCAATTTTAAAAAAGAAACTTTATTCTTTGATTATAAAAAGAAGTCATATCTGAAAGAATAAATTGAATTCAAATCTTTATTTTGATTGTAGATTACTACTAGCTAAACCTGAAAATTTCATATATATATATAATTGAAAAGCGTACAATTTTAAAAATCCCCAATACAATATTCAACGAAAGCTGCAATTTTATTCATTTTTATTATCACTGAATTTTTCTAAATTTTGATTCGTTTATAAAATTGCCCCTGCACGGGTCAGAATCCAGTAAAATTTTTGTTGGATTCTGATTTAATATAAACAAATTCTAACATTCAATTTTTTATGATTATAGGAAGGTTTACTTAGTATAAAGCTGCATTTCTCCGATGGAACCTCAACTTTGTTAGCAGATATAACAGATACTGATTACCATCTATCAGTGGACACATTTGATAGTGGGGTAGTGGCATTTGCACCAATGGCTGGCCTCCATCATCCTCGAGTTATTGCCATTGGAAAAGGAAAAGGAGACCTACTCCATGTTACTTTAGAACTTGCAGAACGTTGTCAGAAGAGACGCAGCCAACCATTAGCTATGGCATATGCTTACATAGATGTTGACTTTTCAAATAATAAAGCTATCATGAATGACGTTCGGGTCAAGTCGTCAAAAAGTCTTGATGGTGGCAGAAAGCGAACAGATCATGGTGATTCTTTTTCACAATCTGGCAGCGATGCTGGTGAAGCCTTTATCACTTCCAATGATGCCAGTTCCATCTTGTACCAGGATGCCATCAGCCATCGCGGAAAATCCCATTACCACGAGCCTGCTGTACAGGCTCGACAAAATCTTGTTCATCCTTCAGATCTGACTCCTCTAGAGATTGGCATGTATGCACTTCTGGGCGTTTTTTGTTTAGCCATTTTAGTTTTTCTAGTGTCCTGTTCCGTCTTTGCTGTCCGATACAGACGAAAGCAGATACCTCCAGTTGCAGAAACGAGCGATACAGTGGCACATGCCCACGACTGGGTGTGGCTGGGTAGAGCAACGCTGGAAAGGAATTCTGTCAATACACGATGCTCGCAGACTTTGGTGCCGATGGCAGATTTCAATGGGAATCATCAGTCTGAAGGAATCGATACGAATACCAGTAAGGTCCAGAGACGGGAAAAAAAGAATGGTGCTCGACCCGTTGGCAGTGGATGCAGAAGTAGCAATGTATCTTTTCCTGGATCAGAAATCAGCATTCGCATCACAACTAATCCACAGGAATTGAGAGAAGACGAGATTGCAATGCTGGAGAAAAGTACCAATACTTGCTTACAGAATAACGGCAATGGTGGAGTGGTGAATAATTCAGGAAGTGCGACAGTATCCAGAGAGAAAAGGGTCAGAATCGTCACGAATCCAGTTCCACCCCCTCTACCTCCTGGTGGCAACCCTCTGAAACTGTTCCCACCTCACCCTCCACCTCCTATCCCACCTCATCGCAACTTTCCACCTGCAAATCCCCCTCACCAAAGACACCTGAGAGAATTCCACATGGGAAGATTTCGGGGGCCAGCTAATGACGCAGAATGGGATACAGTCGCACAGGGCATGAATTACGACCAACTCATCGAATACTTTGAGAATCTGAAAGAATCCAATGCTTGAAGAGAGCTGACAGAATCAAATTCAGCACACTGCTGACAAAAGCTGTTATGATTCCTCCTCCCGAAGGCTATATTCTACACTATAGCTGGTGAAGATGAGTTGCAAGATCTAAAGCAAGGTTCATCTTGCAGCGATTCTAGTCTGTTATACTATCACAATTTATGTTCATGCTTACCGTGTGCAAATTCTTTCTTTTGGAATTGCACCATTGTGAAATTTTTTCCGATCTTGCAAATTGTTAATTTGTCTGTAGCTGTCTCTAGTCCATCTATTATAATCTGTACATTTTATTTTAATGTGTGAATCACTGAGAAATATGTAGATGGAAATTTTTCTAACTGATGTTCCATATGTGTTTCAATGGATGAATACCATTAGGAAAACCTAAATCAAGCTAGAAATTCATTTTTCAGCTAAAATATGTGTATTATAGTTATTATGAATGTTTTGTTAATTGTCATGTTGATGAGAATTTATTAGCCAAACTTGATCATATTTCATAAACTTTTTTAAAACTTTTATTTCTGAAGTACAAAAAAGGTTGTCTTCTGCTCAATCATTGCATTTATTTTATTTACAGGTTTGCCTGGTTTTTCTTTATTCCACTTTTTTATTTAATTTATAAAAAAAATTGTTTTATGGCTGAATAGCTTTACTTATTTCCAGTTATGGCTTTTTTAAAATAGAAATACTCTTGCTGTGTTGTTATATATCTGTATACTAACTACATAAAAATAAAATAGCTCTGTGAACCTTTACTTCACATCCAGCATTTTATAAAACACAGCATAACATGCCTACATTCAAAATTGCACTTAATACTTTTTTTTAAAGTTTTTTGATTCGTAGAACTGCATGAGCATTTAAATGTGTTGTCAGTGTTGCTTGATACTCATTCTTTAAAAAAGAGAAACATTTATAAGAAGTCATTATTGTTTAATAGCTTATTGTGTATTTTTAGTTTTGTAGTTTTTTACTTTGTATAAAATGCTGTCCAAAGACTTATTTCAGAGATCTTGTAATTAAACCATTAAAGCTGTATATATATTATTTAAAAATAATTTTGTATTACTTACTTCATAATTGGTTTTGATTTTATTACATAAAATACGAACTTTCAATATATATTTAAAAATATCAATTTTAAGTGAGAAAATTCACACCGATCAAGAGCAATTACTTGAAAAGTTATTACAATACTTGACAATATTTACTTTCAAATTAATTAATGCGTTGCCAGTTCTCAGAAATTTTATTTAAAAAAAAATGAAATACATTAGCATATTATTAAGCATTAGAATAAAATAAATACTAATAGAAAGAGATGAGTATAAAAAAAGTTTCTTTGTATCTCTAGTTTTCATAAATATATTCTCTCTCTCTCTATATATATATGTATATAAACAACTAAGTGAATGCTTCTAATACATTTGATTTAAAAAAAAAATTCAATTGCATTCTTTCAAACTTAAATAAGACACAGTTCTCTTGCAGTTTGAGTTTCTAGCCAAAAATTAAAGCATTAATTTTTTTTAACTTCAACTCATAAAAACGAATACAAATAATTTTTTTAAAATTATAAATTGCTTTAAAATGACATATGTAAACATTAGACGATTCTAAATGTACCAAATTATATGTTATTTCATGTTTGAAGAACAGAACAATTCTTTTCTATGAAATCTAGAGAATAATTTAAAGCAATTTTGGTTTACGATTATCTTACTAATGCTGCCTTATGAATTCTTCTAATGTTGTAGGAACTAGATCATTTAAGATTAAAACAATTATTATTTTTTGTTCATAGGATTACTTTAAAACAAAAACTTTAAAGAAAAAAGCATCATAGAGTATATTACCTCATAGAGTATATATTTTGATGGAAAGAAATTATAAGATAGGTATTGATATTTCAATATATACAGCAAGAAAGTCTCTGATCAAATATTGTAATGCTGCATTCATCATTCCATATTAAAGCGCCCTCCCCCTCACCACAACTTGGAACTACAGTTATCATTATGAAAAAATACTAACTCAGAAATGAATTTATTTTACTAATGATTCAACAAATGAATTAGGGGTTATATTAATTTTATCTTTTGTCATTGCAAAAAAGTAATTGTTGTATTCCATTGGTTTAGATAAATATATTCAAAAAACTTGTTTTGCTACTGCTGCTAATTAGATCTAAAGATAAACACAGAATAACCATTTTATTTATTTTAGACTATTGTTTAATCAATATTAACTGGAGTTAATGTGGACACTATGATGAATATGAAACATGTAAGGTCCCACCCTACAACACAATTTTATATAAAATTTGAATGAAAACATCATATGATCCACTTAATATGTTGTATTTTACTATTGCCAACAAAAGCTCTATGAACTTTTTAAGCATATTTGCTTCAATGATGGAGAAACTAAAAACCTCCAGAAAAAATATAATTTTCAAAATGTTTAATTCGAAAATTTTCAGAACTAGTAGCTTTAAATTGTTGAATTGTTATCCTTATATTTCAAAATAAAATCACTATATTACAAACTTTGTTTTGGATAATTTAATTCAAATCTAAATTTTTCATTTTTATCTAAAATGTGAAATGCAGATTATTCACCAATAAGTGCCTATTAGATATGAAATGTTTTTCTCAACTTCAGCAACAAAAAAGCTGGCTAATAAATGGTCAATAATCTAAAATTAAAAGAATGCTGAATGTTTTATTAGACCAGTGTTGGAAAAATATATGAGAAAGAGAAGAAAAAAAAAATTTTATATCTTCGACAATTTCAGTCTAAATAAAGACATCTTAAGTTTCTTTATTGAACATTTTAAGAAAATAATTTGAACGAAGAAGCAATATAAAGTGTACAAAAAATGTTTTATTTAACTGTTTATTTTATCACATATTTTGATAAGACCATTGCTGGGACATCTCTTTTTATTTGATGCTGCTTAAATGGGAGTATTTCTAAAATAGCGGGTGCTATTCTTTGGCACACATTTATAGCCAATCCTTAAAAAGTAAAGTACATAACAACTATTTTCACATCACATCTTATATTTATTTGAAATAAAATAACATATGCATGGTCCCAATATTTACAACTCATTTGTACAGAAGCAGAATAACTATCCTTCAGCCTTGACTACTTGATTGTCACCGGCAGCAATATCTATAACTTCACCTGCATTCAATTCACCAGGCATAACACATTTCCACAATCCATAGGTCTTGCCCACAACTGTTTGCCAAAGACGTAGTGTGCCGTCTTCACTGCCACTAGCATAAAGTTCCCCATCAGGTGAAAATCGAACACAATGCACTGGTCCAAAGTGTCCCTTGAAAGATTCTAGTAAATAAATTAGTTTTTATCAGAAAATGAATGTCATTATATAATGTCAAAATATAACCATTCTAATTAGAATATTTTTTTTTATCAAAAAAATTTTACATCTTAATTAAAGAGAACATATTAAAAGATTAAATAACTTTTCAAATAATTAACTTATAATGACGATAAGAATATATGTTAATAGCTTTTTTTTACATGTATATGTTAACATTTATATAAACAATTTATGCTAATTTAAAAATTTTTTAACGTTCACAAGTTTCCAAATCAACCATTACTATTAAAAAAAAATTGTTTAGGAAGAAAATTTAAGCAGTTTATACACACACACACAGTCCAGTCACATTAATGTGACCATCACCTACTTTCGACGTCAGCGTGAAATAACCAATCACAAAAGGCAGGTGGCAACACGTTGCAGTGGAGTGTATATAAAGGATGTCCTTGGGCAACGGAAAGCATTTCAATTGTTGGCATAATGCATAAATGTCACAGCAGTCCGCTCTGCCAAAGGTAGTTATTCTGGCTTTTGACAGTTTGGTCACATTAATGTGACTGGA
Organism: Caerostris darwini; assembly: GCA_021605075.1. NCBI lineage: Eukaryota > Metazoa > Arthropoda > Arachnida > Araneae > Araneidae > Caerostris > Caerostris darwini. The sequence continues at coordinate 76,865 of BPLQ01010149.1, forward strand.
CTGTGCATGTATATATAATAATGACAATTTAGTTAAAATTCAGTTTTCGTTTCAGAAATTAAAATGTACGTACATAGCTTCAAAATTTAGAATTTTAATATACAATGTTAATTAACTTAGAATTACAGAAGAATATTTACCTATTTCTGAACCAGTTTCATAGTCGAACTTATACATCTTGAAATCATCACCACCACATATAAAAACTGTTTGATCAGGATGAAGAGAGGCACTGTTAACTTGAGAAGGCACACTGTATTCTTTCAGTTTTTCAAACCTAGAAATATATATAACATAAAATATGTCTTGACTTAAAATTTTTTTTATTGCACTTCACAGTTTTTTTTAAAAGTGTTATTACATGATGAAAGGTATGACTAATTGGTTAATACATGGTTTGCCACATACTTATATATACAGAATTATAACACATACATTTTTATATGCAGAATCTCTTATCTGATATCAAAATTTTACTAACATGTGCGATGTTATAGAATAAGAACTTAATTCTTTATATTAATTCCAGTTTTAATTCGGAACATTGTACAAAATCACATTTAATTTGTTTCTTAAATGGAAGATTAGAATAAAAGTACCTGAATTTCATTTTCTTACATATGGCAAACACAAACATTAAAAAAGTTGGAATCTTTCTGATATTAGAAGTAAAGTATATTATTCTCAAAAGACTTCATTGATTGTTTCCCTCAAGGACATAAAGCTCCTAATAATGATATTATATTACAACATGTTCATAATGTGGAGAAATGATGCTTGTATATTCATCAAAAGTCAAGCTAAAGGCTGTACTTCTGCACAATGAAAATGAAGTTGTATTAATTCCACTATAATATCTTATTAATGAGATAAACTTAGGAAAATGCGAGTATAAAGATTATTCTAGACAAGATACAATACAAAAATAAATCTTCAGATGTTTATGATGACTTAATTTTTTTTTTATGTGAAATGGATATGAAAACTTAAAGGTGATCAGCATACTACTCAATAAATTCTGTTAATTGTGTGAGAACAGCAAAGTGAGTAAAATGCATTTTATGACTTGCTCTTTTTTTATATTAAAAGTCTATTTTTCATATCAGATTAAACTAAAATATTTGTAAAAACCCATAGGCACAAATCAGAAATATTTTTATTTACTTAAGGCTTTCCCAAAATTACTAAATTAAATAAATAAAAAAGAAGAAAGAACCTTAAAGGAAAGAAAAATAATCATAAGTTGCTTTCCAAAAAAAGTAATGAAAAATTAAAAGTTAGGAAAATTCATCATGTGATTTAAAAAAAAAAAAAAAAAAAAAAAAAAAAAAAAAAAGCAAGCAATATAGATTTTCAAATTCAGCATGAAATATAAAATAATATTAACTAAAAAACATTTAAGTAACAGAATTTCTTTTTAAGAAGTCTTGTGAAAAATCACCAAAAGTAAATTCTAATATAAACATTTTATTACTTTAAAAATTATTCTGAAAAGTCTAACATGTCTGTCTTATATGACAGACTTGTTGAAATTATTCCTCCTAATTAACATGATTATTAAAAAAATTTAGTACAATCGACATGAAGAGAACTCAAATACAGCTAACGAAGAAGACATTCATATTGCTGATGAATCAATTTAAACAAAGTAATAACACTCATATATGTAACAGTAGAACAAAACAGTTATTATTCATTTTAGCTAAATTCTTTAATAATAAAAGGATATATAATAAAGTTTTTCTGTAATAAAAAAACTTTGAAGACTGAATTTGAATTAATAATTTTCTTTCATTCGTTAAATCGATTAACTCCCTTAATCACACAAAAATTGAAGTAATAACAACGATTACTCAAAGGATATTCTATCTTAAACCTTCTATAAGTCGGTAGATAAAAGATGCATCTGCAGTAAAAGAATCTACATCATTTATTTGAAGTTATAATTTAAAAAGAATTTTAAAAAACGATGTATACTATCTTATCATTTTTCTCAACTTTTCGTTCTATGATTTGACAAGCGAGGAATTCATATAAGCAATGTATAGTATTTAAGGATACAAATTAACACAAAAGGTTCATTTATTTTTTATTATTATAAAAGTTATGTTTGCAAGAGAATTGCTTAGCTGAAATAAAGTTTTTATTACCATAACAGAACCTCAAAATGAAAAAAACAGTGAATTAATTTTAATTATGCTAAATAGTGCAAATATTTTATACCCTTCTCACAATAACATCCAAAATTCATGGCAATGTCAGTTATGCTAAGATTTATTAAAATTAGTTTTATCAAGGAAAAGTATTGATTTAAATTGACAAGCAAATGTAATAATTCGAGTAAATTTCAACAATGCAAAATTTAAAATATTCAATATAAGAAATTTGATGGATAAAATCTTCTTTCATAGATGAAAAAAAAGTTATATATCATCTTCATTTAAAAATAAAAATTATTTAAGTTAGAAGATAATTAACAACAGTGTTATCTTTCAAATTTCAAAAGTCTATAAATTAATGAGCCATTTTTTATTTTTAGTAAATGCTAAATTTTATAAATAGAAAATTAGGAATAAGGCAATTAAGGAATTGACATTTTTAATAACTGAATTTTTTTTCCCAGTATAAATTAAGAAGAGAAATATAAAACAATATCCTTAAATTAATATTTTTAAACATGAAATTTTAAATCACAAGGAAATACATTTGTATATTACCAAAGAACCATTAATTATAAGATTTCAAACCAATCATATAGAACTTACAATTTTGATATTTTAGGGGAAACTTTATCTTCTAGTTAAAAAATTATCTATCTATCTATCTATATATATATATAGTTAAATCCATGTCAATTCTTATATAAGAATTGCCATAGATTTAATAACATTTCTTTTATATTTTGAATGTCTATAAAATAAAGCATAGAATAATATCACTTACTTGTTAACATTGTAAAAAGTAACATGATGGCCATGAGTGATTACTAGAACTTCACCATTTGAAGATAACTCTAAACTACTAGGAGATGTATCCAATTCCAATTTCATCACTTCTTGTAAGGAAGATAAATCCCAAAACCTAATAAAATTAAAGCATTAGAACAATATTAAATTATATTATAATGTAAACAACATTATATAATGTACTACGGATATATTATAATGTACTATGAAAAATAAATCTGTACCTGACAGTTTTATCATCAGCAGCACTAACAACTAATTTTTCATTTTGAAGAAATAATGCTTTTCTCACAGCAGATGTATGGGCACTTAAACATTCTCCACCTGTAATGATAAACAATCAATATTTAGAAATTTCATCAACAATGGGAAAAAATATTGCATTAATAATTCCTGGCAATTTTTTTCATTATCCAAAAAGTTTTATCAATGTTTTAACAATATGGTGTAGGGCCAAGAATACATTAGTTACTTAAGCTTATCTTCTTTAAATAAAGAGGATGACCCAAAAAAGAAAATTAATTGAAAAAGGAATATATATATATATGATAATTGTGAACATACTATAGATAAAAAAATATATAATTCGTTAACCTTTTTTTTTTTTTTTTTATGCGTGTGTGTAAAAGTTGTCTGTTTTTATTATTTTTCAAATGTCAAAAAAAGTAGCAAATTTACAAAAAGAAAAATGCCTTCACAGAACGGTATTAAAACTAAGAATTCCGAACAAAAATATAAATTAAAATCAATTAATTGAATTTCAACAAAAATATTATAATGCTCATTTAAAATTTTCATATGATAAATTACAAGCAATTAAAAACAAAATATTTATTACAATGAAAAATGAATATAATGGCATATTTATTACTTATCAATTTTCCTCATATGTTAGAATTATATTTATTACTTCAATAGTTAAATAATTAATGAAATCTTCATATAATTCTTTTAATAAATTTTTGTTATTTTGATTGTTATCTTTTCTAAACTAAAACAATAGAAAAAAATATCAATCTATTTTTTGTTATAGTAATTCAGCTTGTTAATAATTTACTACTAGAAAAAAAAAAAAAACAAGAATGAGTTAATACAAAAAAGCTGCATCTTGACAATATTAATAGTTTGTAGAGACATCTGCTTTTTCTATTTTTTACAAAAAATTCACTTTTACAACAATTTTTTAAAGCAAATCTTTAAAAACCAAATAGTATAAAATGCAAAGTATGAGTGTATATACAATTTCTAAAAATAAAATGGCTGACTCCTATATATTCTAATATACAGATTGAAAGTTTAACATAAAAATCAGTGTTTTATAAAGAACAGTAATGTTTTTATAGTACTTCTATAACTTTTACAAAATCTATGCGTCTTTCAATAACAAACAAATATACAAATTTTAGAATTCTTACAGAATTTGTAAATAGCACATTGTAATTGTTATGCACATTACTTCTTGATAATGCTAATATATCGAAAAGACAAGATTTTTGAATAAATCAATATACATAAAACTATGTAACTAACATTAATTAAGAGTTTATAAATATAATTCTTTTCTTTGATTTGTAAATAACAAATTGTAATTGTTATGTACATTACTTCTTGATAATGCTAATATATCGAAAAGACAAGATTTTTTAATAAATCAAAATACATAAAACTATGTAACTAATATTAATTTATAGTTTATAAATATAATTCTTTTCTTTGATTTGATTTCATTATCATATATTGGAGTAAAAATTACAGATATTAATGATCACAATTGTTTAAGTTTTTCTTTGATTACTAGGATATATGCCATAGAAATTAAAATATTAAATTAATACAATTTTTGTACTATTTTAAAATGCATAAAATAACGAGTAGTTCTATTAAAATTCAAATAAAATATATTTTTTAAAATAGACAATTTAATTTTTTTGTTAAATCATGTATAATAGCTTTTTGACAACAATTTCGTTTTATCACTCATTGCTTTGAAATAAATCCAGTAAAAATTTATAACTACAAATCATAAATAAATTTGTTTCAGATTACAGAAAATTTAAAAAAATACTATTTTTTTTTCACCTTTGATTACAGATACAGAAAAAAGTTATGCATTACAATTAAATTCATTTTTCAATATATAACAGATTATTAATTTTCAATATTGGCGCTATCTATCCAAATTATAATGTTAATATTCATTTGAGTAGATAGTTTCTTATAATTAACTACTTAAAAATCTAATGCAATTTAACCTAAAGAAATTGCATATAAATGCCCTCTTCCAATATGTGCATCTTCTATAAATTTAATACTTGATAAGTTTACTTACTTTGATCAGGCCTCTGAAGATTGAAAACTCGTATTTTCTTATCATTAGATGCAGTAAGGAGCTTGGTATCATCTGAATTGAAATCCACACTTTTTACTATATGAGGATGAGGAAAAGTGTGAAGTTCTTCACCAGTAATGGCATCCCAGAGCTATATTTAATAGCATTTTAAAAATAAGTATTATAATTCATGTAATACACATGTATATACATGTACATGTAATATGCATGAAATCAACACAGGTATAACATACATATATATGTTTCATAAAAATACAAATAAATGACAAGGTAATTTTATATATTTTTTAAGATAAATTAACTACTTTACTTACATTTAAGATTCAGGCAATTTATTTTAATGTATTATAAGGTTATTTATTCCAATATTAAATTACCGTAATTTATTGATTAAAATTAACATTTCTAAGTTTCAGGGATAAAAATGAATCAATTTATGCAGATTATTAATTTTCAATATTGGCGCTATCTATCCAAATTATAATGTTAATATTCATTTGAGTTTAATCATTTAATATTCATAATATTCATTCAATCATTATATTCATTTCATCATCATTCATTCACATTCATTTATATATTTATTTAGTATAATTTTAAATAATAAATTTTTTTTTTGTAAATCTATGGCTTTTTGGTGACAAAATTTTAAAAAATTAACTAGTACTGTGTTAGAAAAGAAATATGTATGAAAGTGCTACAACAACTACAAAAAGTATTACCTGCTATTTTTTAAGTTAAGTAATAAGTTTCTAGAAAGCTTTTTTAATGAATCTAACTTATAATCTATAGTATGCTTACTGCCTAAATAAAAAAAAGATGGCTCATCTTTATCATTAAATGTTCCCATATATTGCTAATTTTATTTTTAAAAGAATTGCTTATTTCTTCCTTCAATTGAAGTTTCATTTATTATCTAAGATAAATACATCTTTAGGTGATGTTTTATCAAGAAATAATTTTTACACATACTTCTAGAGGAAAAGATCAACATAGTGGCCAATAAACAATTACAATATGGAATTCTTAAAGTTTTTAAACATATGATTACATGCTGCAAATTACAGTGTTTAACATTTTAAGATTATTGTTGGTGTCAGAATTTACTAAAATTCATTTGAGGATATTAACAATGTTCAATATTACATTTCAAACACGAAAAGATATATGTTGAACTAAATGCAAAATTAACTAATAATCTTTAGAACCAGATTAATACTTTCTCATAACATATTTAAATAAAATTAAAATACACACTCAAAGCTGAAATCCTAACTTAATTCTGGATAAAATAATCATATACAAGTGTAATTATTATATACGGAAAAATATAATTTTGTACGTTTTACTTGGTTTATTTTTCTTTATAAATCACTTTTTCAAATATTGTACAAGTTTCTTAAATTAGATTTATTATTAGGTATGTAGAGCTTTTCCTATTTTTTATTTTAATTCACTCTGGGAAAAAATCCAAGAGTAATCTCTTGAATTTTTGCCTGGAGATTATCATTTTAAGGAAAAACAGTGTTTGACAGTATTCAAAATTCAATAATCTTGCTTAAATTAAAACTGCTAGAAACTATGACGTTTCCTCATTTTTCTGGGAAAATAATCAAATACCAGTTTTATCTACATTTCCAATAAATAAATTAATGTGTATTGACATAAAACTCTGAAAAACATCTAATTTCCAGGATATTTTCCTTCACCTTGATATTTCCCAGAAATTCTTCTAGTAATGTTATATAGATTAGCTTTTTCCTAAATCAAAATTTATCACCATTATGGAAAATGCCAAATTGCATTTATTAATAAGCTTAGCTTTATTCTCCAAATTATCCTTTGCTATACTAGAGAAATATAAGTTGCGAGACAGAACCTTAGCTTCAAAATCTGCTGATCCTGATGCAGCTTTTGAAGCCTCTTTATTCAATGCTACTCCCCAAACAGCACCTTTATGGCCAGTAAATGTTCCAATCCAATCACCTGTATCACCATGTCGCAGCATTGGTTTACCATCTACAGATAAAATTAAATAAATATTGGGAAAAATATACATCAACATGGCAAAAATCATAGTAAAATAATAATAATAATAATAAATAAAATAAATACAACTTATAATGCAATCCAGAACTATGTGAATCTTATGCTTAAACCTAACCTAAACAACCCTAGCTCTTAACCCTGAAGACTTCTCTAATTTTACCCAATATATAACTTTTTTCAAAAAATGTCTTATACAATATTTATTCAAAGAAAGTAGAATTTTATCATTAATGCATAAAATATAAAATCCTAATATCACTGATTTTTTAAAGAGAGTTTTAGTTACAATTTATAAAATAATTTGGATAATTAAAAATATATGTATATAATCTGAAACATTTTCTAGAAATTCTTTTATTATTCAACAAATCTTAACTTTTTTATACAACCTTCAATTATATTTTTTCTATAATTTTTTGAAACTTTGAATCAATGATAAAATTAAACAAAATGCAGTTTATAGTTTAGAATAAAAATTATACAAATAGAAGTACATCTACATTATCATTCTCTTTATGCCAGATCTTTAACTTAGATTTATCTGACCAAAATTAAAACTCGATTATTGACGTGATCATTCTACAAATATGTACTGTCTCCAATGATTAAAGTAATTTGAACTCACATCAGAGAAGTACTCATGTTACTATTATTATTCTTTTAAATATATGTATGATTTATTTTAATGTTGATCTTTTGTTTACTAATTTAAGTTTCCTTTAAAAATTTTTTTAATACAATAAAATTATTACAGAAAAACTCTTTTCATACTCTTTTTATCTTAAACCTAAGCATGCAAATTGAAAAATAATATATCTGGAAAATTTAATTGAATACATACAAAAATTATCAAAATAATTTTTGTTAAATAATTTTGTCATTTTAACAATATTTTTTTACACTTTCGATTATTTTTTAAAAAATCTTCAATTTTAAGTATTTGACTAAAGCAATTTTGGAAGTAATACTTCAATCAATTTCAATTATACTTGACACAATTTTAATTGAAGTAACACTTAAATAAGCAATATTACTTTCACAATATATTACTTCGTATACTAGCTAGTAAATCCATTTATTTTTAAAGATTGCTTAATTTTAATTAATTTGAAAACTAAAATTTCATAAAACAAAATAATCCACCACATGTAGTAACTGACATTAAATTCAGGCTTTTCCTACAAGAATTATTTTTTCATACTTAAATGCACGGTATGCAAAAACTCGGAATAAAAAAATAAATAATGATAAAAAAAAATTTCAGATATACAATATTTTATTATGAGATTACATTTTTGAGGTCCTTTCATGGTAAAGATATAAAATAAGAAATATTACTACATAATTTAAATGCGATCATATGATAACATTTGGAAAATAACTTTTTAAAAAGATTGTGTAATTTTAATGAATAAGAGCACAATAACCCAAATTATGTTTCAATAATATACATACCTTTGCAAGCAGATATTAAATAATAAGCAGATGTTGTATTTGAACTAAAAGCAAGATCTACAACAGGCCTTGTGTGGCCACTACAAGTTAAAGCTGTTTGTCGCAAACCAGACATTATTGTATTTAATACATGAACGAAAAATTAAATTAAGATATGGCAGCTGCAAAAATAAAAAGTTTGCGATTTAATTTTGATGAGATTTGACGAAAAAATAAACAGTTACGGTTGAGTTGTAATAAAGTCATTTCCCCGGCAATAAATTATTAACAAAAAAAATATTTACATGAAAATTAAAACTCATAAAATTCGTTAACTTTTTTTATCTTATAAAATTATATTATACTAAAATGTTATTAAATTTGATTTTTTTTGTAAATATGCATTTAATTGTTAAAAATTTTAATATAATAACTGTAATTGTAATTGCGGTAAAATTTGTGTTTTTATTTGCAAATTGTCAAAATTAGAGTGAGTTTTTCTTTGCTCATTTTAAATTATCTGTTCTACTTTTATATTTTTTAAGGTATGTAATTAATGTAAAATATTATGTTTTTACTTTTTATGCAATTAATATTACTGGAATTTTGAGAAAATTTTATTAATTTAATTCATTTATTGAAAAATTCCATCGTTGTTAATTTTTAACTTAATATACTATTTCTTCGCCTTACATTTTAAATTTTTTTAAAGGAGAAAATTACAATTATTTTTCTTTTAAATTAAAAAATATATGGTCGTTATATTAGATTTTTAAGTCATGTAAACAAAAACGAAATTGATGTTTTGATTTGTGTTAATATTTGTATGTAAATTGTTTTCATAATTTTTTTTTTTTTTTAATGTTAGAATTTTTTGGCGATATCTTAATATAATCTAAGAATAATTAACTTTTTTTCAAATGGGCTAATAATAAGAAAAATATATTTTTACAAGTGGCACTGTTGCTTAATTTTAGGATGGGCTAAGTATCTAATTTAGAATTTAATTTCCTTAGATAAGTAAAAAAAAATATCTATACATTTAATTTAGAAGTGCCTTTTTTTTACTTTGCTTAATTTAGAGCTGCACTTTTGTGATATTATTAATATTGTTAAATATCAAGAAAAAATTTTTGAGTTGGTTTGATTTTATTTTTCCTGTTAATTGTAAACAAAGCATAAGGTCTTTTGTAATGGTTATAAACTTTTTTTTAATAAAATGTTCATTAACTTTTTTCCGGTTTTTAAGAAATTCTCTACTATTAAAAGTTTCGTTGATCTTTTCTAAGAATATTAAAATATGAATTACAAACTTTCTTTTATGTACTAATTAAAATTACTTTTTATTTACCATTCTGTATTATAAATTTGTGATTTAAAAATAATTAGTCAATCAAAACTTTAAATAATAGGTTATTAAATATTTTCTTTAAATGAATTTATATATTTGAGAGTGAAAGTAATTCATTAGAAAGAATTTAAAACCTGGTTTAAATTAATTATTTAATTAACTATCTTTTAGCTTACAAATTCAAATAAAATTATTTTATATGTTATTTTGTGTGATATTTAAAAATGATAAACAGGAAAATTAAAATTGTGATTCGAAATTTAGCTAATGTATTTAATTATTTTAACCTTTTAATAATATTGAAATGTTTATCTGATTATCATTAAGGCCAGCACATTATGAATTTCTTATTTATTTTTTAGAAATGGAAACAGCAAGAGAATATATTGTGCCCATAAAAGAAATTCACTGTTATGATGATATGAAAAAGTGGGAAAAATCAGAAGTATATTGTTTTTAAAATTAAATTCATTTCCTGATAATTTATTATAGAATGCATTATTTATCTCTAAAAATTTTTCATCCTCCATCTTAAAATAAATTTTTTTAAATTTTCTAATTTAATTTTGTTTTCTTTTAAATTCAAATGTATTTTCAAAGTTGTAAAATATTAAAATTATAAATTTAAAAAAAAAAAATTGTATGGCAAATGTTTACTGGTATTTTAAGATTCTAATAAGAATTTGCTTCCTTGACATAGTAGCTGAATACACAATTTTGATATTAAAATATTTTTATCAATTTTTAATAAAATATTTTATTATTTTTATTCAGATCTATGATTATCTTTTTTGTTAATCAATTTAGTTAAGTTACAAATAAAATTATATTATTTTTATCAATTTCATCAACTTTCTTGATAATAAATGTTGATTTTTTTTTTTAAACTTTTAGTATCTGCATTATAAATATTCTTGTTGCAATTATTTCAGGCATCTCGTGAATATTTGGGATTTATTCTTGCAATGAATGAAGCAGTAAAAGGGAAGAAAATTTCTGATGTACCTATTAAATCTGAAGTATGTTTTTTTGCTCCAATTCAAGTACAATTACATTTATTTTTATAATATAATAAATTTGTTAAATCAAATTCTCTTCTAATTTTATTAGATTTTTAAAAAACACTTTTGATTTTTGTTTTATTTTGTTGTTTATTGCAATAATAATAACTTTTTTTTTAACATTTCCAAATGATGAGATACCTACTAAGTATTTTTCTGAGGGTTTTTTAAAAGTGTTTAATTAATTTCTTTTTACTTCAATTTGTAAATGAAAGTATTTCTAATTTGTAAATGAAAGTATTTCTAGATGAGCAGTCTAGTTCATTTTTAGTTTACAGAAAAAATTTCAATCTACAGAGCATAGTCGGCATATCATTTTTTTACATTTTTTCATTGATATTAAGAATTTATGGAATAAATAGATGAAAAAATATTAATAGTTGTTCAATTATCTTATACATTTTTTCTTACTTTGAAATGAATTTTTGTTTATTTCAGATGGTTTCTAAACTTATTAAACTTTTAGAAACATTAGATAAATGGATTGATGAAATACCCCCTATAGAACAGCCACAACGGTTTGGCAACAAAGCTTTTCGTACTTTCTACACAAAGCTGAAAGAGGTGATAGTTTTTTTTTTTTTTTTTATGGTATTTATAAGTTGAAATTCAACATACAATTTCTCAATATTTTATAGATAATATATTTATTCATAAAAAAAATTATTTAACGATGCATTGTTATCTGTATTTGATTTTAATTGAGGTAAAAGTTTCTACATAATTCTTGTAAGGCTATATTGTATTTATTACGAAATTAAATCATAATCATGAGATTAAATTAAAATTTACATTTTTTCCCTATACACTAAATTTAATTACTCAACATATACATAAAAACATAATATATTTCATTCAAAAAATGCAAATTATTTTTAAAATTCAGCTGAAAATTTTTCTTCTGAAGTTTAATAATGGACTAAAATTTCATTTTCTGAGAATTCAAAAAAAAAAATAATAAATAAATAAATAATATTTGCGTCATAATTTTACTATATGGTTGTATCATATGAAAATGGAGTAGTTGTTTTTATAATACTTAAGATATAATCATATGTCCCTAAGTAATGTAATCTGATTTAAAAAAATGCAGTATCTTTTAAGGCTAAGCTGAAATTTTTATAATCAAAATATTGTCCATCTAATATTACAATATATTGATTTTATGCAGATTTAAAATTTCAAATAGGAAATTTGATTTTGTTTTGGAAACAAAATAGAAATCTGAGCTATACAGACCTGTAAATTTTTTAAAAACAGTTTTTAATGATTATTTTCTAGTATAAATTATGTTTATTTTTGTTTACTTGAGCCTTTGTGGTTTTTTGCTTGTTGAATTCCATTGTCTGATATTAAATACAGAGGAATCGTTTTTTACCCCTGCACAGCTCAGATTTGCCTATCACCTGTGAGGCAGCTATACCTGCTTTGGGAATGAGTATTTTGTTGTTAAGCATAGTAATCGCATTAACATCAATATCTTAAATCTTAATTTCATTAACATAAGAATAATGAAATCAGAAATGTGATTTTGGAGAAATCGGTATATCGGTTTATTTTTCAGACCTAGTATTTTTCTGATATTGTAACATGCATGTCATGTTTTTAATTTGAATTTAATTAGCAAAATTATTAAAAATTTATATTTTGTGCGAAAATTCGCAGCATTTCTATTCTAAGGTAATTTGCATTATTATGTGCATAATTAATTTACTATTTCTCTTTGCAGGAAGCAGAATCTTTATTAAAAAATATTTTACCTGAAGAATTACATCCTGGTATTGTTGAGCTAAATGTTTATTTAACTGAAAGTGTTGGAAATTCTACAAGAATTGATTATGGAACTGGTAATCATGCACTTTTTATATAAATGCATTTCTTTTTAATACGCTTTTATTAGCTTCACCTGTATGTTTGTATGTATGTATTTAACTGATTTTTTCCCCTGGAGATCTGTTTCTCATCATATACACTATTTAAGCTGCAAAGAAATATTTACAGGCATCTTTCAGAAAGAAAACAGTTGGTTCTTTTTAATACTCTATTATATTAGTTTCACCTGAATGTTTGTTTGTAACTGACTCTTTGGGCTCGATTTTGCCCTACTTTAAACGATCAGATTTAATTTAAATGTTGTAGACTTATGAAGGACTAACGACACTAAAATAGTTTGATAAGTTTATTATCTCATAATGATTAAAATCGCCAGGATTAGAGATTTTATTTTAACTTATGAAAAGCAATTTAACCCATGTAGAATGAAAGTATTCAGTAAAGACATTCAAACCTACGTGGGACAATGGATGACGCTTTTAGTGTTAATGAACAAACATGCTTTTAGACTTAATCAAACTAAAAAGTAAAAAATTAATTAATAGTTTAAAAAAACTAAAAAATCACGCCTTTAGAGTTAAGCAAACTAAAAAGTAAAAAATAAATTAATAGTTTAAAAAAACTAAAAAACACGCTTTTAGAGTTAATCAAACTAAAAAGTAAGAAATAATTGTTAACATAAGAATAAAATGACTGACAAGAAAATGAATGTCACTGTTCTAAAAGCGTGGGGTGCTTTGTATGACATTTTAAAACTAACTCTGCATTTCGGAATGTAACTAGTGAAAAATTATAACGATTGATATCGAGCACCCCATGCTTTTAGAACAGTGACATTCATTTTCTCGTCAGTCATTATATTATGTTAACAATTATTTTTTACTTTTTAGTTTGATTAACTCTAAAAGCGTATATTTTAGTTTTTTTAAACTATTATTTAATAAAACTCTGCAATGATGAAATTCCTCATTATTTCTCTTTTGTGGATTATGTTAAGACTTAATTCAAGATATAGCAAATAAATTATGTAAATTCTGCAATACATGTAACTAGAAATTAAATAGCATCTATGAAAATATCTCAAGATTAAATACTAAATTATGCTTTCCAACCCTTCCAATTTTCCCTCCTTCTTCTGCCTTTGAATTTCCTCAAAATTCTCCTTCTTTCCATGTTTCTCATCCATTTCTCCTGAAATCTTGGCTTTTTGATATTTTCTCAAACCAAACAAACCAACCCATAGTTGAAAGGAGACAAAAGAATCCAATCCCTCCTGAACTATGTTTAATCTCTGTCAGATGAACATATGCTGCCTCTATCTTGGTGAATGTGCATATAAAAAAATCTAAATATTCATTGTCATTTCAAACACTTATTGATGTGCTGTATATAACACCATCTTCCAAAGGAAATATTTAAGCAAGATGCACAACCTGTTCAATTGACTTTACCTAATCACACCGAGAAAAGACTGGCATTACAAAACATGCGAGTACACAAAAACATAAAAAATAAAATCTTATGCATTGAGAAAAATTTTAAATTTCAATTCATATTGGTAACAATAGAGGTCTGTATTTCTTTAGAATATTTGTTTTTACTGGAGCATAACTTACCTATCAGTGGATTGGATCTTGCTTTAGCATTATTTAAGAAAATGTTTTCTGATAGCAATGTCACTAAAGAATATTGTTGTGTGAGAACTGAAACATCTGTTATTAAAGAAATGGCTAATTATAGCCATTTCTTAGCTATAATTAGCATAATGGCTAATTATAGCTATGATAGTGCTGTTAAAACTATTCAAACAATGCCATTTAAAGTTGCCACAGATTACAACAACAATTCAGATTCAAAAATTTATTTTGCTGTGGTAACTTTTTCAAAAAACTTATGAAGGAACAAAAATTGTTTAATTAATTTTGTTCATGGAATCCACTTAACAATGCCGAATATGAAAGGATTTTTAGTGTAGTGAACAAAACTAGAAACAAGTTTCGTTCCATCTTATTGGATGACACTTCTGAAAAAAGTAAAAGATTCCGCTAAAATTAGCATTAACAAAATTAAGAAGTAAAAATTTTTGATTAAAATTCATGTTAAAAAATAAGTTTAATCAAGATGCTATTCAAGAATTTTATGCATTAAGTGCAATCTAAATTAGTGCGAGTTTATTTTGATTTAATCAAGAAATTTTTCCTCATTATTCTAATCAAGAAATTCTATATTTTATAAAATGATACTCAAGAAATGCTGTGTTTGAAAAAGACATTCCTTCTGATTTCATAGGAAAATCTCCTGATTTTTTACTTTTGGAGGTTGGCAACTATGCTAATTCTTTGTATCCTTATAACAACTTTATTAAAATTCTTATTTAAATAAATAAATTTGTTTTAAAATAATAAGCTTAAAAAGTAATAATAAATTTCATTCTTAACAGCAAAAAATGAAATCACTTATAAAAGTGTTTGTTTGTTAACATTTAAAAGATGTGGTTTAAATGAATAATGTGTATTTAATTTTTGTCCTTTTTATTTAATGTGAATTTTTGTTGATTAGAAATATTTTTCCACATGTAATTGTTCACTTCATCATTGCAAGTTTTGGTGATAATTATAATCTATATACCTACCATTTATATCAACCTATCTATAAATGTAATTAGAATTTGCCAGCAAATGCAATTAGTTTTTTTACCAGATTTTTTTTAAAGTAAAACTATTGGCAATTAAATTTTGAATCTACATAGTGAAATTCTGTAAAGAAACATGATCATCTATCTGTTATTTGAAATTTCACTTTTAAATATATATACTATATAATATAAATTGCTGTAGGTTTTTCTGCATAATATTATCTGTTCAAATGATGGGATTCCATTTCTACATTAATTGAATATTATATAAGTAAAAATGTGTTTAGGTTTTTAATACACAGTTTTTGAATTAATTGAAGCATATATTTACTTATAATATAAACAGTTCAAACAATTATTAGAACTTTCGTAGAATATTTTAAAGCAAAAGCAAATTTATTTATGTTAAATAATAGAATAAAGGAAAAGTTTTGCTCTATGAAAATTTGTTCTGATAGTATATATTCCCTGGTACAAATAAAAATTATTTTTAATCTTCTTGTAGTTTCTGCCCCCCCCCTCCCAACAGATTAACTCTATAGATGTGGATATTATATTTCTTTAATTGAATCTTTATTATAAATTAACTACTATATAGCTGGTAAGTTTTTAACTAGTACATGGTTCTGATTGACTTAATGTGTTCATTTTAAAATAATATAAACAGTTTTAACAACTTTAAAAACATCAGTGAGTGAAAATTGTTATAAAATTTCTCTTTTTAACTGTCTCATTGATCTTTAGATTATCTTTTCTACATGCAGTTAGTATTTAATATAATAAAAATTGCTTATTTTAATATATTATATTTGATTTATATTATGTGTGTGTTACCTCAAATTATGTTTTAATTTGTTAGATGTGTTTCAAAGTATGTATTTATTAAATAATTTTTGTATATTAAGTTACTTTTAATTTGTAAAGCCTGCATAAGAAAATTTATATTTTCCTTCTGTAGAATATAAAATTCGTAAAAACCATAATTCGTTTTTAATATATTTTCATAAGTATGACTTTTTTTTTAAATATACAGACATACATTTAGTTGTTATTAAAAAAAATTAGTTTAATCCGAGAAAAAGTTAACAAAAATATGTCGTTATTAATGTGTGCTTGCGAACAAAGTTTATTACAATTGGGAAAGATCCTAAATAGCTGCAAGTAACATACACTAAAATCAGTTGCAAATTACTCAGTGTTTTCTCAAGGATAGCATAATTTTTAATAAGTTAAAAAGATAATTATTTAATTAATTTTCACAAAGCTTATTCAGAGTTTTTTAGTTTATATCAAATTCAATTATAATTTGTCAAGAAAATTGAAAGGAATGGAATTTTTTTTTTCTTATTAAAATTGTATTAAACATTTTTACTTTTTTTCAGGCCATGAGCTGTCTTTTGCTATGCTTTTGTGTTGTTTGTTTAAACTTGGTGTTTTAAAACAGGAAGAATCTGATCAAGTTATACTTCATGTTTTTGATCGGTAAGATTAATTTTTCTTCATTAGAACTCATTGTTTCATTTATTTGTCGTACTACTTTGAGACATTGCATAAAATATGCATTTATTTTAAGGTACCTGACATTAATGCGAAAATTACAAGTAACTTATCGAATGGAACCTGCTGGTAGCCATGGTGTATGGAGCTTAGATGATTATCAATTTTTACCTTTTATTTGGGGAAGTTCACAACTTATAGGTAGAAGTGACTAAAAATATTTTTCTTTATAAACAATAACAGTATAACAAAATATAGTGTAGCACTGATTTTTAAAACATATTATTTTCAAGTTTTTATATTATGTTTCATTTCAATTTAATATAAATTCTAAAATATGTAATTTTTAATTCCTTTTGCTTGGGGGGGGGGGTTTCTAATGAAACAAAAATTGCATCTAAAGTTTTTCATTCTTTTACTGTATATGTCTTTCTGATTTTTTTGAAAAATGATTAACTATAATTATGTTTAATTAATAACATATTTGTGTATAATATTTTGCTAATTATACTTATTATCCCAAAAGGTTTGTTGATTTCTTTTTGTATTAACTTTTATTAAGTAACTAAAAGTTAACAAAAAATAATATAAACCCAGTTTACTAAAAAAACATAAGATTACTTTTTAAATAAGCAGTAATCAATAAAATAAATGCTGGCAGCATATAGATATGTTGTTAATAAATTATAATGATAAAAAAAACAGGTTAACTGCAAGAAAGAAGAAGCACGAACTACTCCAACTACATCTGTGGTAACTTTTTTATAGTCAACTGATTGAGGATAATTTTCGAAAATAATAATCTATTATAACTTAGCAATATTTTTTATTTTTCATTTGACACAATGCATATTTGGTATTCTTTTAAAAAACAAAGAAATTAAACAAATAAATTTTAAAATTAGGATTAATATTGATTAAGGAATTAATTGCATTTTTACAAAAAAATTGTATGCCAACATAAATTTTAAATTATCCAATGTTTTAATGATAGGTGTTTCTTTTAAAGGTAATAGACGTCTTGAACCAAGATCTTTTCCTGAAGAAGAGATTGCTGAAATTTATGCAAAAGATTATATGTTTATGGGTTGCATCAAATTTATTAACAAGGTAGGTTTTACTGAAATTTTATTATATCTATATACACATTGTACATAAACTATTGTTTATTTGTATCTCTCTGTTTTCAAATAAAAACAATATGAAAAAAGCTTACAGAATACTAAAATGCAACTCAAAAATTTTTATATGGCAGAAATGTGGTTCATAATGATATAATAATGTGAGCAATTGACTTTAAAATTAAAAAGTTGCAAGTCTGCTAGAGAAAGCAATGTGTATAAAATGATTATTTTTTAGACAAAATGCTTGACCATTGCATAATGTCACTTCAGGCTTATGTAAAAGAAAAAAAGGTCTTTCAAATAATTTTATCCAACATTAGTGAAAATAATTTAGAGATCAGAAAATGTGTGACATTCTACTCCTCCCTTCACCAAGGAAATTACATTCATACTCATTTAAGAATTATACAGTTTGGGATAAATTAGGTTTTACACCAATTTGGCAACTTTTTGTGGTTAGTGAATTTTTTATGGGGAACATTATTTTTTGCGCTGTTGTTTGTCTGAGTTTTCAACTCATACTTTTGAACACAATTCTCCACTTCCCATCTCTGGATGTTTGAAATTTGATAGTCATATGAGTGCCTAGCCTGGATTAGTATGAGGTTGGAGGAAAGAATTCATTGAAGTTTCATTCTGTTTTTTATTTTTAAATTTGCAATGTCACCTAATAAAAGAAGACTATTCAATCAGACCACAATTGACTCTAAATGAAGAGTAGCACTTAGAGCTGTAGAAAAAAGAATGAATCTAATAGGTCAAGAATCGCCAATGTTAGAGATGAAGACAGCGAAAATGCTGTTGTGAAAAGATGTGAATCCAATAGATCAGATGAATTTTTAATTCCAATTGCATACATTTTTGAAGCATGATTAAATAGCTATTATATTATTATAATACTTTTAAAAACTATGGTATTTATATTCAAAAAAAGTAAATGAATTTCTACTATTTTATTCGATGAATCATTAAAACTTATGAAAAATTATTAATAGTAATTGTTTTAATAAAATATAAAATTAATTTTTTATTGCCACCAAATATGTATATTTGCCAATTGTAGCCAAATATAAGTAGGGCAAATACAGAGATTAAAAGACAGGGATCTAATTTTATCGAGAGCCAAATTTTAAGGCTTTAAAAATGGCATTTCATCCCCCTCCCCTTTTTGAGAATTACAAAGTCTAAAGAAATGTCAAATTTCTTATTTTGTTATACTAAAAAAAAACACTTGCTAATTAATCCATTTAAAAAAAAAAAAAGAATTTCTTTAAGGGGATTTGGATAAAATTGACTAAATCGTGTTGTTAATAGTGTAGACATTTTGAAATTAAATTAATAACTAACCAATTAATTATTTTGCTAAGTTTTGAAAAAGATGATGAAGCAAAGAAATGTGATAAGAAATTATTTATAAAAACATAGATATTATTCTGGAATATATCCCTTGATAAAATAATATTGAGGATATTAAAGCTGCATTCTTGTAGTGTTCTGTTACATTCTGCATTTTTTTACCCAGTGTTTATATTTCATCTATTGTAGTAATATTGCAGTATCATCATTGTAGTATCTTTTAGATTTGATGTTTAACATGTTTGCATTTATTTTCATTTTCTTTATTAAGGTTAAAACTGGTCCCTTTTCTGAGCATTCAAATCAATTGTGGAATATCAGTGGTGTTCCACTTTGGGAAAAAGTTAATTCTGGTTTAATTAAAATGTATAAAAATGAGGTATGTATACTTTGTTTTAATTAGATGTATTAGTGATAGGCTCTGGAATTATGTGCATACTATTTTCATTTTCATTTTTTTTTTTAATTTAGTGTCATCTTTTCTAAATTTAAATTCAGTGTTTCAAAACTAAATATTTAAAAGAAAAACTATAAACTTGTATTTGGCACATATATATAGCATGAATAAATTACTGATGCAAGACTCTTTTATTTAATTTTATTCCTTTTAAAAGAATAATAATGTGTTTCATATATTTTTGCTCAATTTTAATGATGGTTCATTAAAAAAATACATCTGACAGCTCTTATATATGCATTTTACAAATAGTAACAATATTTTTTTTTTCTGTGTGTTTGTCAAAACTGTTTTATATTATTCTGCTGGGAAAAAAATTTACTTATTGTAAGTCATAAAACAATCTTTTTTTGTATTATTACAGCTTTTTTATGGATAAATAATTTTTAGTTTTTGTGAAATTTCTTAAGAAGTCATAATGAACTTTTTCATAAAAATATACCCAATTTTTTTCATGAATATGAAATAAATACACATATGCTTAAACATGTGTAAAGGTTTTTGAAACATTATTTTTATCTATTGCAAAATGTATAAAAAATAATTCATTGAGGTATTATATAATACAAACTAATTTTTCCTACTTCATTTTCTCTTGTATACAAGTTCTACATAAATTGCTGAAGTTTTCATACCTTATAACTTTCAAATAAAAATATGACAAAAAAAAAAAAAAAAAAATTATTGCATTTTTGTAATGCACAACTAAAAATATTATAATAATTGTCCAAATAAACAGCTTCCCTGAGGCTGCCTTTCATGACATATAATACATCAATTTCCCTCTGAAGTGTTCTCCGATATTTACTCTGTAACAATTTAAATTTCTGTAATACTTCTGGACAGATACTATCTTTGACATATCCTTAACAGAGAAAGTCCATCATGATATCTGATGCTCTTGAAGGCCATGGAAGTGGTCCACTTCATTTACACCATCTGTAGGGAAAGTTTGCCTTGGAGCCTATGTACAATTTTTGACCAAATGAGGGTGGGAATATTACATCTGGTTGATGGTATTTGAGCTGAGAAACTGCACACAATTAAAACTTAAGTAACTCACCCAGGTTATTATTTGCTCAACAATGAAAAATATAACTTCCATATAGCATTGACTATGAGGCTATCTCTTTCCAATTTTTGATATGTATGAATGTTCTTTGTACTCCACATTTTACAATTACATTTATTTACCTTTCTTGGCAAGTGAAAAGTGAATTTATCATTTAAGAACCATTTATGATGATGATTTTCATTATCTTCATTTAGAACCAAAATGTTGTGAGCAAAAAAAATTATGTGTCTTGTTATACAGTTGCACATTTTACATAATTTCTATATTGTAGGCAAGGCAGAACCTTTTGTATACTTTGGGGTATATCTGACTACAAATTTTTTCATCTCGTTGATTTTCATGGAGTGTTGAAATTGCAAATAGGACACAACCCATTTGTTGAAATTGGTTTCACTAACAATCCTGTAGCTATATTATGTCTTATTAAAACATTATTCCTGAAGCAATATAGAGTGTTATTTTAGAAAAAAACATAGTATGTAAATCACTTCCTTCCTTGTGTGTATTGATACTACAGGCTTCAAATTCGAATTCTAGCGGCTTTTGGGTGGATGTTTGTTAGTGGGTCAGAATCCACGTTAAACTGTAGATCCCAGTCTAATTAGTCTAAAGTGTGCAAAAAATTACTGTACATTGACAAACCAAATCAATCCTCTTGTGTACTCACCATTTTTAATTTCTTAATTTGCTTGCCCATTTTCTTGTAGACATCATAAAATAACACCTCTACAACCACAGTATTGCTACATAAAAAATTTTGAGTAGGACTTAATTATTACTTAATTATTGTCTTTTCATTGTATTTTTTTATTCAAGAGTTATGAGGTACAGAAACTGATAATTTATGTGCATCGTGTATATCAAAACAATTAATTATATTTCCAAAGCATGAATATATTATATATATGTAAAATTTGGATGTGAGAATCATTAAATTATATTGTTAATTAGTAGTGAATTTGTAATTAGACTTAAAATTGATTTTCTAATGTCTTTTTTTTTTTTTGTAGGTACTTTGTAAGTTTCCAGTAATGCAGCATGTCCTGTTTGGATCTTTGCTGCCAATAAAATTACATGAACCCACTGAACTACAGTAGATTTTAGTAAAACCTTTTAATGATGTAAATGTAACAATCTTTTTTGTATATAGATTGCAAATTTATTATAACTGTAATATTTTTGTTCAATTTATATGAGTGAACAAACTTTTCTTGCTCTAATGTATAAAGCTACTGTTTGTACAAAAATAATTGCACTGTTTTCCTTGGTAATTTTAATAATTTATTTTCACTAAGCTTACATACATTTGCATTGTTTTTGTGCTATGAAAAAACTTTTTTTGTTTAAATACTCATAATTAATACAAACATTAATAAAATAAATTCAGTGCCAATATTTCGTGCATTTTATGAAGTCATTCTAAAAATGAAATGCTTAATTTATTTATATGCTGTTTAAATTTGATATTGTAGTATTTAATTCTAGAAAGTATTTATATCTGACAATTTGAAAGCTAATTTGAGAATATTTTATATTTTTAATAATTTTATTACATAAAACTATATTGTTAAAAGGTACAATATTATTTCATATTGCAGAAATCTAGTTTTATTTGTGTTTTCTTTATAACTTTTGTATTTCTTTAGACTTTGTTATTTCATGTAAAATTTTTTGGATGCCTCACTTCGATGTATTTATAAATTTATCACATACAAAACTAATATATTCCTGGTGATTTATTTATGCATGCATTAAAACAATGTTGCACATAATAGTTGTGATTTTCATTTAAAACAATTTGGTGGTGATATAAGTTCCAGCTTTCTTTATATAAAAACAATACCCACAAGTTCAAATCATGCAGATGTTAGCTATGTATATTACAAATAGGCAGTTCATTTTAAATATGATCTTTTCATATATTTTATCAGCAGTACTCGTTTTCATTGAGCTTCATAACTTCTTTCAATTCTTGTATAGAGTTGTCTGAACAAGTCGCTAAAACTTTAATAGTTCTTCTGTTTTGGAAACTTCCATTAAGCCAAAGAAGACTGCAATCACATTGAAGTGGATTTCCTAAAATAAAATGTTGAAAAATTTAATAAATTTTAAGATTAAATTGCTTGCATTCAAAACTAAAAACTGTTAACGGATTAAAAGCAATATATTGTCAATAATGTTTATTTTTTTAAACTATAATTCAAAAGTTGTAAATAAATAAGTTCTTACATATTTTTCATTTTTAAGATTTTTTCTCGTGAAAAAAAATTAAGTAATTTATTATAAATTATCTTATTAAGTAATTTATTAGCATATTATAATTTATTATAAATCTGTACATTTTAAAATGTTAAAAAATTTTACAAAATATTAATTCCTTAATTTAAATATGTTAAAAAATTGTAAAGATTTATTCATGTATTCTTTAATTAATTTTTTGTCTGTTTTCATTGTACTTTAACTATATATAATTAATATGCCTTTTTCATTGAAAGATACATCAATTAACATAATTATTGAAATATATTTTAAATAACGTTTTAGTAAACATTTTTACAACAACATTTAGTAAACAACATTTTCCTTTAATTTTGGTCTTATTTTTTTAAAAATACTCATAAAATTCTTACAATTTATGATAATTATGCATATTATTGTGCTCTAATTTTTCTGCAGTTTTGTTTTCTATAATTTTCAAATTATTTTAACCCAAAATATGCAAATTTTTATTTATAAGGTTTTGTCGATAATTAAATTTACAATTAAAATTAAAGCTTGCATGTGTAAATATTTAAGAAACATGCATTTTACATTCTTTTGATATTTAAAAATGAAGATACACTTACTCTGAACTACCAGATGGGTTAGGTGACTTCTTAATGGCATAAATAACTGTGAATCTAATGATGAAAACTTATTGCCATTTAACATCAAGACTTCTAAGTTGGGCATGTTCTCGAAAAAGTTGGGTTCCAGTTTTGAAATGAGCGTGTTTCTGAAAAATTCAATATTATGAATTATTTTTATATTCAGTAATTATTAATAAATTGTCTTACATAATTGTAATAGATAAATACATAAAATAATTATGGGTAATGAATAATTGTGCAACATTTCATGAAAAGATAGATATTATATTATGTATACTAATTATTTATGTCAATAGAAAGAAACTGTTATTTTTAAAAGCTTATCACTTTCATTTGAAATCAGCTGCCACAATTTCAGATTCAATGTCATCTATAATGCAACTTGAAAAGATGGACTGTATCTGAAATTGGTCTTGAGAAACATTATTTAATAAAATTAAAAAATTATGTTTAAAAGTCATAAAGAAAATATTGTATTATATCTGTATCTTTTTGAGATCTGAGACCATATTTGTTTAACCAATTTTTCTCTAATTTGGGATAAATCTTCTAAAAGGCTCTACTTAACATTATATCAAGTCATTTTCAAAAAAATTAACCAAATTATTGGCACATATAGAGTAATGGATTTGGGTACTGTAAATGGACTTTAGCAGAACATTATGCTATAAACAAATGTTGTTACTTCTTGTTGAAAATAAAAAATTATTAGTATTAATGAGAGTATAATTAACTGATTATGTTCTACTGTCCAATGTAGAGGACACTGAAAAATACATAGCTTTTTCTCTCAAAATAAATACAAACAGTAAGAATACAACTTGATTTTCTTAATTAAATATTTAAAATTGCATATTAGCTATTTTTGTGCCAAAAATCTGTGTAGAAATATTTTAAAAAAATGTTGAAATATTTTCAACAATCCTGTCGCCATTTTCAACTGATTTGTAGAACAAGGATCTCTAAAAGATTTTAGATTTTGCTTCATACAATGCTGTACTGTCCAATATAACAGATTGCAGGATTTTAAGACCTAAAACTCTTTCTTTTTTTTCAAAGGAAAAATGGACATTGATAAGGATAAAAGACTTTGTCATACGTTATTTTAATTTTAAAATATATGTAAATCATTAATTCTTTCTTAAATAAGAAACAGAAATAAAATATATTACATTATTATTATTATTTTTTAATGAAACTTATAAGTATATTGTATAACTGTTCAAATTTACTGGAATTCAATTTCTATGAATATGTTTTTCAGTATATTCATAGAAATATTATTAAATTTTCACTATTTTCAAAAATGAATTGTAGTTTTTTTTATTTGCTATTTTTAATATAAATTATAAACTAAAGGTGGAATATTTAATTGATTATCAAATGGAATGTAAGGGTACTTAAAAATTATAGCTTTTAATAAACTTAATTGATTACAATTGATTCAATTAACTTCACTGATTTACACTGTTGTTAAAACAAAGGAATTAAAATTGTGTGCAAATATTTCATCATTTTATGTCCAAATATTTTTGAAATGATCAAAATCATTTATACTTATCAAAGATCTGTATATCACAATTGTAATACAAGTGATAGATTATTTAAATCTAAATAAATGCTAATTGACCTATTCATGTAAGAGGATATATTGGTGAATTACCAAACGAATGATTACCAGTTGGTGAATTACCAATTACTTATGAATGAATTACCAAACATAAATACATTAAAGTGCAAAAATTAAACAACTGCAATTTTGAAACAAACAGTGAGTAATATGAGTAGTGAGTTTTTAATTTATTTGCAAATATTGAAAATATGGCTTCATAATTGAGAATGTGAAGTTGAAAATAAGACCATTGTCGCTCAGTTGGTTCAGTGTTTGATAAGTAATATGCAGATCTGTATTGAGGATGCTTGTTGAAAGTTCAAGCAAGTTGCACAAGTAAGGACTAGAAGAAATCATGTGGACAATTTAAAAAACATGTGAATCAGTCAGCTTGAGAAAGTAAAGCATTGTATCCTATAATTGGTATCGTGCTGTTTGGAAAATTTCCCAAAATACAGTATTGCTAAGGAAGCTGAGGCATTGAGTAAAAAAAAAATTTCAGGATGATCATTGTTTTGTTCTACAGACAAAAGACTATTGCTGAACTTCGTACGGATATAGAAAATCAGATGTAACAGTTTACTGTGGCCAAACTCATTCATAAAGGTGGAACATTTGCTCTATTGCTGGTGCCGTTTACACTGATTTAAAATGACTGGATGTATCATCAATATGTCATGCCCTCTTTACTAATGAAAATTATTTTAGTGTTACAGAAGAATTACGGATATCCAATTAATATTAGAGAGTTTTTACATAACGTTTTTTTATCGTCCGATATTTTTCTTCCTAGCGCGCATGCTCATAGGAGTAGCTCAGCAGTGCAGTGTTCTCCCTTTTAGAAAGACGGACATTTGTACAAACTCGAATCGTGCAATGTTGCCATCGAATACGTTGAATGCCATTGCTGCTGACTTAATTTTTATGGACGATAACTCCACATCACATTGGATTTGTGATGTGAAAGAGCTGCTGGAATGTGAAGTTGATTGAATGCATTGACCTATGTGCTTCCCTAGGAAACGTGTGAAATGTTTTGAGAAAGGTGCCTTTTGGCATAAAAATTTGCTCTTTTCTTTATTGTAAGCCCTTTTTTCCCACCTGTATATTTTTATTTATGTGTTAAATACAAAATATATACTTTGTGATTTTCATGTCTCTGTGGTATTTCTTAAAGTGTTACTGCAAAAAATTAAAAACAAAATCCATGCTTTTGCCTACTAGTGTGCATTATTACAGTTGTGTAAACTTATATAACTATATAATATTACTACGAGTATATAACTGTAAACTTATATAATAATTATACTCTGCTTCCTCTTTATCGAAATGAATGGCAAATTAATTATCTTCAAAACGTGATATAAGCCAATTTTTAAAACCATATTTGATAATTATATAAAGAATTTTTTTTTAAACTTTTTTATCAGCCTGGTATCCAAATGAAAAATTTTGAATGCTTATGTTTAATAATGCACTATTTATTACATTATCTGATGATATAAGATTATTATAAAGTTCTGATTAGATAAGTTTAAGTACATTAATTTTACAGTTAGAAAATTAGGTCTTCTGCATAAGAAGTCATTAATCTGTTTATTATGATAGAAGAGAATTGATAATTGTGCTCTCTAAACATAACATTTTTTGAAGTAATAATTAAATATATTTAATAACTGAGGTCAAAATAAATTATGTTCTCAATATATTTATCTACTATCAGTTAAGATAAGAACAACTGACTGATGAATAAGGCCTAGATTATTGATAAAGCAGATGAGTATCAGGATATGTACCGTGGATGTTGAAAGAGTTGCATAACTCGATTACGTACGAATTTTTTAAAATATATTGATTACGCTTAGAAAACAGGAACTTATTTTTTCTCCTTTAAGCATTATCTTCATACCAAACTTTTGTTTCATTTATACAAATGTATTTTGGAAATTAGGTAACTGATCCAGAGATAAAAATTGACGTAGAATAGAGTAGTGACTCCGTTATAATTGCCCGATTCAGGGAAAATAAAAAGTCCTAGTATTAGGGCTTTTTCAGAGAGAAAAAAAAAATGATACAATAATGCAAACTAAGAAATGCACTTGATATACAAGTTATTAGTTTAAATGGAAAAAAGACATTTCAAACTACACAAAATTATTAAAAAAATTCCCGTTTTTCATTCCTTTGTCTGGTACCCCAACGCAACTTACTGAAGATCTCCCGCTGAGAAACGTTTAATTTATAGTCTTTTATCCCGAGAGGAAATATATTTAGCACATCCCAACGCATTAGGTGGCCTATAGACTCTCACCAGGAAAGGAAATATATTTCACGTACCCTATACTTATCCGATTATCGTTGTGGCCACTTATTTGTTGCTTTTTATCCCACTTGGCCGACAGCAACATCTAGACCAGGAGTGGCCAACCCAAATGATCTTGCAGGCCACTTTGGAAATGCACCATAACTCTGCGGGCCGTATATAAAATTATGTATCCCACATTAGATTTAGACTCACTATAAATATTTTTTGGAGTGAAAAAGTGAAACATAATGAGATAATATTATTGTTTACTATTATTTTGACATGTAAACATAGATAATATAATAATAATGATACTAAACGCTCATTGTAAAGAAATATATAACACTAAAAAGGAAATATAAAAAGTATATCAATATACACTAAAGTGACAAAAGTCATGGGATAGCAATATGCAAGTTTTCAGATGGCAGTAGCATCGCGTAGAACAGGTATAAATGCGCAGTGCTTTCGCAGAGCTTTCATTTCTGTTCAAGTTATTCATGTGAAGAGGTTTTGACGGGATGATGACCGCACGACGGGAATTAACAGACTTTGAACGCGGAATGTTAGTTGGAGCTAGACGCATGGGTCATGCCATTTCGGAAATCGTTAGGGAATTCAACATTCCCAGATCCACTGTGTCAAGAGTGTGCCGAGAGTATGAAATTTCATGCATAACATCCCACCATGGACAGCGCAGTGGTCGACCGCCTGCACTTAACGACCGAGACCGGCGACGTCTGCAAAGAGTCGTAAATTCTAACACACAAGCAACACTGCGTCAAATAACCGCAGAAATCAATGTGGGACGTACAAGGGACTTGTCTGTTAGAACTGTGCGGAGAAATTTGGCTTTCTTGGGCTATACCAGCAGAAGACCGACTCGAGTGCCTTTATTGACAGAACGACATCGCTTGCAGCGACTCTCGTGGGCACGTGAGCATATCGGTTGGTCCCTAGATGAATGGAAAACCGCGGCCTGGTCCGATGAGTCACGATTTCAGTTGGTAAGAGCTGATGGTAGGGTTCGAGTGTGGCGCAGACCCCACGAAGCCATGGACCCAAACTGTCAGCAAGGCACTGTTCAAGCTGGTGGTGTCTCCGTAATGGTGTGGGCTGTTTTTTCATGGCATGGACTTGGTCCTCTGGTGCGACTGGACCGAACATTGACTGGAAATGCTTATGTTCAGCTACTTGGAGATCACTCGCAGCCATTCATGGACTTCATGTACCCAAACAACGATGGGATTTTTATGGATGACAATGCGCCATGTCACCGGGCCACAACTGTTCGCGATTGTTTTGAAGAACATTCTGGACAATTCCAACGAATGATCTGGCCACCTAGATCGCTCGACATGAATCCCATCGAGCATTTATGGGACATCATCGAGAGGTCTGTTCGTGCCCAAAATCCTGCACCATCAACGCTTTCACAATTATGGACGTCTATCGAGACAGCATGGCTCAATATTCCTGCAGAAGACTTCCAACGACTGGTTGAATCCATGCCACGTCGAGTTGCTGCACTTCGCTGGGCGAAAGGAGGGCCGACACGATATTAAGAGGTATCCCATGACTTTTGTCACTTCAGTGTAAACAAAATAAAAAAAATGAAGTCATTAAAAAAAAGTTATTTTACTGCTGCGATATTTGTTTCTCCACTCTTTCACATAGCTTTTGCAAATCGATCTCAGTGTGAGTATTTGCAATTCGTAATTGATGTTGCAGTTTAGTGTCCATTATGTTTGGGCGCATTTTGTGTTTGGACAATTTCATTTTAGAAAGAAAACGATACGCAAGTGTAAGTTGAACCAAAAGCGCAGACAACTTGAACTGAAGAGTCTGGTTTGCTGTGCTATCAACAATCAACTGTACTTATCTAGGGATGGTCACTGCGTCGTTGAGGTCACTTAAAGTGAAACACAAAGCGGCACAAAGATATGAGGCACTGAAAGGAAGAAGTCTGACTTTACCCCACTCGGGCGCTGAATACCTATTTTAGTCGCCTTTTACGACATGCATGAGCTACAATGGGGCTGTTACAACCCGGACCCACACGGGTTTTAGACTTAGAGATGGAATCCTTCTACAAATCTATAATTATCTGCCTTTAAATGTGTTAAATATTGTATGTCTCTAATGATATGTGTGTGTGGTGTTTGGGTGTATGTAAATGAAGCTGCCCGTTCTCCAACCTGTGCCTCAAGTATCTCAACTCAACCACACACCTAGTTACAATCGAGTTGCCCAACCTGCAACAATTATAGTCTAGAGATTCTTCTTACTGTTAGTTCAACAATTCAGTGTGAATCATAACCTTATAGAACTCTTCTCTCACCTTTGTTTGCATAGCTTCTCCAATTAAAGGTTCAGATAGCTTTGAAATGATTGCCGGTGAAGTCGGTCTACCTACATTTTCGAATTTCTTTAGGTTTGGTTTGGTTTGTCGCTCTACGGTCATCTTGCACACTACCAATAACACAATAGGGCTAAACAGACAGGGACCTACAGTTTAAAGTGGATTCCAAACTACTTACAAATATTCATGGCACCACAGGGACTCTAATCCGAAACCTGTGATACGTAGCGCCAGAGTCCTCCACTCGGCTATCAGCCCCTCCCCCCTCCACCGTATTCCTTTAGAGCCCTTCCCCCTTCTTTTTATATATTCACGTGACAAATATAATCAAAAAATTTACTGCAATTAATTTTACATGACAATGTCATTATTTAATTTAAATAGTTTACACAATCGTTAATAATTTTCCGCAATTCAATTACTTGAAATATGATTTGTAAGTAAAAAACGTGCTAATAAACACAAAACCATTTTTCAAAAGATGTTCCGTGTATGCATTTTGAATACAATTTCGAGACCTTGAATGCCTGGGAAACTTACAAATTATTTTACAAACTGTGTTGGTACTTGTGTAATTTGTAAACACTTCATAGCCGGTTGATAAGCATACTAATGTGATCATCTCCTCAAACGCAGAAATTTTTTACCGCTTACAACCATCAGATAAGAGAAAGTGATTCTACGTTTGATACAGATTAGCATTATAAATATCCTTTAAAAAAAGAGCTCTAATGCAGGGTTATGAAATAGGAAGATCTCCCTAATTTGATAAAACCTGATACGAAAGAGATCGATCTTATAGATTTTAATCAGCTCTGTTAAATAATATGCGACGATAAGGTTAAGGTCTTCAAGGTTAGAGAAGCAACAAGTAGTAATTTATTGATGTTATCAAAACATTATTAGTTTTCATGTATTGAAAGGTACATGACTTAATCTTATCCAAGTATTGAGATTAAGTATGGACCGAAATCTTCATTGTGGTTCCTCTAATATGGGAATCCAGTTTAAAAGCCGATAATTGAAGTTGAACTGAAAGCCTCTGTGTTTATCTCGCTGATGGGTACGATAAATTTGTAGGTCGGAGAGTTATTTCTTTGAGCTAGAGGAAGGTGTGAATCTTCCACATGCGACCCCTAAGAGTGTAAATTGTGTATGCAGGGCTATAAATTATCTACTGCGTTGCAATTTCTCTAATATGGGAATCCAGGTTAGAAGCCGATAATTGAAGTTGAACTAAAAGCCTCTGTGCTTATCCCTAATAAATATGTAGGCCGTAAAGTTATTCCGTTAGGCTAGAGGAGGGTGTGAATCTTCCACATGTTCCTAAGAGAAATTATGTGTGCAGGGTTGTAAATTCCCTATGATGACTCTGAATTATGTAAATCGTCTGTCTTTCTAGTGGCAAATAACATAAGTCAAAGTGACCGCCATTTGAAAAGAACCAAGGATTTGAATGTGTATTTTACCCTTTAACCTTGGTGTGCTTTTTTTAGAAGGTAAAGGATAATAATGTATTTTCTGTTCAATAAAAGAAATATTACTGACAAGCTATCATAAATTTGACGATTCTGATCCATTATCATTATATTAATTAAATTTAGCTGTGCATGCTATCCCGAATTTATCCATTTGTCACACACAGTCCTGTCGGGACATTTTAGCACGAGAGAAGAATGTAAGGATTGATGGAGCCCTCTGCATTTTAAAAGAGTAATAGACACTCTGAAATTGCATAAATAGTCGTTCTAGTTCATTTATTTTCCTTGCCGCTTGCTCTGCTACATTTCCTACTGTCCTAGTAGCCAATAAATTTTCGCTTCAGTGCTCGGCATTCGAAAATAACGAGCAAATGCAATAATAAAATTTTGAATGGGACCAGCCCGTTTTTATTTAGCTTATCTTGTTATTCCCCTCCAGCACAACTTTGGGAAACCAAAGTATCCTGCTTTCAGAAAATGAGCAACCCACAATAAAAGTTTTAAAAAAAAATGATAAAATCTATAAAAATCTGATTAACAAACAAAGCTCATATGTTGTCATATCAGCATGACAGCATGTGAGCTTCTGCAATGCGTCTCGTACGTATATAAGTCAGTTAAAAGCCTGCAAGCTCTCTCTTTCCAAGTGTGCAATAAAGTGGCAGCAGTGATGCTGGCAAAGAATATATGGGAATCACAGCTATTGAGTGGGGCCTGAATGGTCGAGTGCCTAGCGCTCTGGCCTTCGGTGCCACAGGTTTCGGGTTCGAGTCCCGGTGGATGTTTGTCCCGCCATGGATGTTTGTAGTGGTTCGGAATCCACTTTAAGCCGTAGGTCCCGGTCTCCTATGACTGTAAGAGTGTTACGGAGCAGAAGTCAGACTTCTACCTACGGGTTCTCCATCAGAACAGAAGCTGCACCCTCCTTCCATAAGGGGCACGGCAACAACAACAGCTATTGAGTTCTATAAATTAAGCAAAGAATATTTGGAGTAGTGTACGTTGTTCTTTGAGGAATCAAAAATATTTGAATGGAGGAATTTAACCAAAATACTTAAGTGGGAAGAAACTATAATGGATGTTTTTACTGAAATGAGATTTATTAATTTTAACCAAGATACAGAAGTATTTGATTAGTATTCATTTATTTCTTATTACATTACACTGCAAAAAGTAACTGAATGGAAAGTTGTGAATATATTGGTAGGAATTGTTCAAACATTTTCACACATAACACTGATCAATAAAGTTTAACTTTTTGTATGCTAAATTGATTAGAATGGCCATTTGACAAGAAATATTTTGCTCTGATTTCAAATTTGCCTAGTATTTTTATGAAACCAGTAAGGTGTTTTTTGTAAGGCGACATTAAAATGTACGTACTGATTAGTTTTATTTCATTTACTTACACGTATTAATCTAAATCAAAAAGTAGTTTTTAACGAATTTGTACTGTATTTTGCTTAATTTGTCGCTCTACGGTCATTCGTTTTGCACATTTTGGGTTAATTAGAGCCGGGATGTACAGTTTACCGTGGATTCCGAACTACTCACAAACATCCATGCCACAGCCAGAATTCGAGCTTGAAGACTGTGGTACCAAAGGCCACAGATCTAGCCAGTTGGCTATCAGCAGAGCATTTTACCTGAAGAAGATTCCATTTTAGTGTTCAGCAATAATCTGCAAGTATATTTGGATTCCATTTTCTCTGATAACATGTTTCCATTGTTGAGATATCTTGTTGAATTACTCACAGCGACGAGATTTTCTGAAAAGTCCAAGCGTGAATTCATAAAATGTATTTTTAGGGGCATGATACATCCCAGAGCTTTATAATTTTGAAGGAGTCCTAAAAATATTTTTTAATTGTTCTTAGTTTTTTCTATTAGTAAGAAATTCAGTTACAACCATTCTAAAAGAATTCCATGTCTCTTTCAAGCTTTTTCAACCTTATTCAAGTTTACCTCAAGCCATGGTCCTTCATAAGCTCCCTTATCTATAGGCCTACAAATATATCTTTTTTTTTATTTTTTATTTTAGTAAATTTTCAAGTGGCGCTGGAATTGGAAGCTCGTCAGTGTGAAGGGAGCCTGATAGCTGAATGTAGGTTGGGATATTCAATGGTCTTCTTGGTCTTGCTTGTAATTCCAGCCATTTTTGTAATGTATAAATAACAGTCTATGAAATGGCCCTTTAGTTTCCTCCATTCCATTAGAATTGCAATTAATAATAGACATTTTATGAGGGCTTGATAGTCGAGAGACTAGCGTTCGGTGCCACAGGTTTCGGGTTCGAATCCCGGAGGTGCCATGGATGTTTCTAGTGGTTCGAAATCCACTTTAAACCTTAGGTTCCGGTCTCATGTGACTGTTCGGCGTAGGTCTGACAAGCCTACCCAGTAAAAAGAAAAAAAATTCCTGTTTCAAAATCTACCAGTAGGCAGTCGGCCTCGGCCCACCATGGGGCTGTTGCGCCAACGAAGAAGGAAAAAAAAATTTTTTTTAATGCATATATATTTTTGTATGTAAAATTACAGAAAAAAAAACTTAAGCACTGTGGGCAATTTTTGGGATTATATTCGGCTTTAGAGTAGCAAAGTGCAGAAGAAACAGCCACAGTTAACCATTTAACAAAATTACTGTCGACCAGTATAATGAGAATGTGAATTTCCATTAAATATATTTTATGTCTGCCTTGTACAAATGTACCGGTAGAAGTCTTTTCTCTTATAAGTTGTGAAGGAACGAAAAAAACACAGTTGCAAGTCAGAGTTCTTAATGAATGTTAATTACCAAAGAAAATCTTAAGAAATCCTGCCAAGAATTTCTTATTTAAAATCAACACCAAAGATACTTAAGCAAATTTGTTCATCTGAAAAATATTAACTCCAACTAAATTATTTATCTTCGCGTGTTCCTTCCTACTCTTTTCATTAACAAATCAAAACTGAGAAGAAATATTAATTTTTTGAATATGCACGCAATTATGTACAATTTGTACGTGTCCCATTTTGAGTAAAAAAATACATGGCCACGTTGCTCATTGCACTCCATTTTGTTAGAACGTGATTTCAAATATTTAACAAGCTTTTTTTCTTTAGCCAAGGAAAGTTTGCATTCAAATTATTTTTTTTTAATGTTAACATAATTATCTGCCACAATTCCTTTACAGTAACTAAGAAAATGTGTTAGTAATTTTGCGAATTACATCTATTATATCTTACTTACAAATTATGTTTTTATAGCTTCGAATTAATAATGCTAAAAACTGAAATAAGACCCTACGTAACGTCACAAATTATGCCATGCTTCTTCTTTGACTACTTGGAAATAAGACATTTCAAATCTGAAAATAATATATTTCATTTACGTAAAATGGAAGTTAATATTGGATTGAAATTCGCGGTTGTTTTCACTGATAACACCAAAATATAAAGGAAAAAAAATCAAACACTTAGGAATTATGGAAAAATGGGAACAAATGAAGGCTTATTTTATATTAAAAAAAAAGAAACGAATTATAAATTTAACGCTGTAAATTACAACTGAGGCAACCAGAAGCAAAATTAAAGTATCAATTATATTAATATATATATATTGTTATTTGTTCTAATTTTTAAAGATTTGATTTAAGTAAAGCAGCCTGATGGTTGAGTGATTAGCGCTCGGTGCCCTAAGTTCCAGACTCGAGTCCCGATGTTGCCATGGATTCTTGTAGTGGTTCGGAATCCACCTAAAACCATAGGTCCCGGTCTAATATGACTGTAATCTTTGGGTTTTTGACAATCCTACCCCGTAAAAAGAAATATATCTCATGTTTCTGAATCTTCCATTAGGCAGACGGTCTTGGCCCACTATGGGGCTGTTGCGCCATTGAAGAAGAAGTATTTGTGTTGGTAGTAGATTTTTTTTTTAATTTTGCAAGATTTTATTTAAATTTATTTTTCCTGCATGTACAATGTCGTGTAGAATTTAAAACAGGGAATCACAACTGAAAATAATTATTTTTTGAGATCTTAAGTAGCCTAATTGTTAGCACAGGGAATTCTTGAACTGAGGAATACTAGTTTGAAGAAAAACAAGACGAATGTCAGAAAGACGATGGGAACTTTCCCGTCGTCACACCTGAAATGGATACTATAAATCAGTACGTCACAAAGTCTTGGTATTGGATTTGAAGGAAAGAGGATGAAGTTTTTGGGGTGTTTATTTTATATTTCGGTGCACCAATATAATATAGCAGGTTTTCCTATCTAATGCTGCACTCTTCTGCTATATCAGTGCCCGTTTTTTCCCCTATACTTATTGTGCAACTTACAATAGATTTAATTTTTGTGATATCAGAATAAAACAGATACATCATTTAATATAACAAATCCCCCCTATACTTCTTGTGCAACTTACAATAGATTTAATTTTTGTGATATCAAAATAAAACAATACATCATTTAATATAACAGGAAAAAAATCGTACAGTAGAATGAACAATAAAGAAATGATTACTAAATATTCTTACCCAACGATGAAAGTGTGCAGCTTTGGCAGTTCCGCCGGCAGAGCTTCCCTTGGGAACTCACTTAGAGGCATGTCGGCGAGGAAGACGTAACGCAAATTCTTCAGATGACTCAGGGCTCCTGCCTCTATTCTAGTTGTCCCAGTTTTTCTGATATCTAAGTACTCCACACTCTCGGGCACGCTCTTGAAGTTCTGTCCAATGGTGCGCATCATGGAAAAATCACTGACTTTTATCGATTTCAGGACATGGGCATCTTTCAGTTGAGACCATGGGTTCTCTGCGATCTTCAAGGTTTCGAAAACCACCTCGTTCAACTTTGGCCAAATTAAAGGCGTCGTTTTCTGGAGTCGACCTATATTGCAGTTGGTGAGACGCAAAGAAGAAACAGATCTTACTGAGGTTGGCAGTTCTTCAATGTCCACGTAATCTAACTGGAGCTCCCATGTGTCTGTCGGTTGCAGTGCCTCCAGTGCCTGGATTATCTTCTGACTTGGTGCAGGACCGGTGCACTGGACCATCAAGATATTTTGTTCTTCATTGCATGTGCAGGGTGAATTCCCTTCGAACTGAGGACAAATGCTTTGGGCACAAGTCGCGCAAATCAAGAACAGGCAAACGATAAAGCTGGGAAGATTATTCATTGAAAACTAAGGGTAAAAAGTTCGCTTTGAATTTATGGTACTGACAGAATGCCGGAGATGGCTAGAAACTATTCTAGTCACGTCTTACCCGGTTGGAAGCGAACACTTGAAAGGCCAGAAGTAGTTTTTGGTTCTCACGTGTCATATTTTTATGAACTTGGCATCGGCCTTTGAGCCCTGATTTTCATCTGATTTGCGCTGGGGAAGCATCAGATTGCTTTTTTTCTTCCTCCCGATTTTTCTTCGAAAGTGCAAATTCGATAAGGTCTATTTTAGGTATCTAAATCTTTATTTTTCTTTGATCTTAGTTGAGTAATAGCTTGTCATTTAATTTTTTGTCACTCTCAATGGTTTGGTTAGTAGATAATTTAATCTGTTTTAAGAAGTATTCCGTCATCAGATTTCTATCCAAAAATATTAAGCTGCTTGCGAAACCCCATTCCGATAAATGATTGACAGTTAATATAAACTTTTAATTACATTATTTTTGTTGCAATTAGCTTATTTAATAACTGAACTCTCTAAAAAAAATGAGATACTGAAAAAAATCTCTAATTAAGTTAATAATCATAATTTTTCAAGAACAATTTACAAAATAGAATGTGAAATATACCTTCTATGATTTTAATCTAAATTGAACAATTAATTATTAATAATCCTGTAAAAATGTATTTTTATCTACATACCTCAAGTTTAAATTTTATTTTATTGAAATTAAAATCTGAATTAAAAAAAGTATTCCGAAATTATTTTAATTTTAAATAAATTAGTTTGCAAAATTTTCGTAGAAAAAACATTTCATTTCAAATATAAGAATTTTGTTCTGATTAAAACTCTTTTAATCAATGATATTCGTTTGATTCACTTTTTGTTTATTTTGCCATTTTATGTTTGATAAAATTCAATTCTGTAATATACTTTGCAAACAATGATCATGGATCATAAAAAAAATCCAATCTATGACGCCTCGAGGAAATCATGGTCTTACAAATTATCGAGAAAGTGACTTATTATTAATCAACCCAAAAAATTTTATGAAAAATGATTTATTTAAAAAAATAATTGCTCAGTGTTTCTTTATTTCATTAATGAGCAGTCATATATATACATGCTTCTTTATAAACATACTGACAATAGTTATAAAACTTGGAATAAATAGAGTATTTAATTTTATGTTGGCGATAGGAAATATTTCCTTTCATGAATTTTAAATGTTTATGATTTCTCATGAATTATTGATACACAAATTGTCAAAAAATACAAATAAAATATTCAAATCTACTCAGTTTATTTAATATCTAGTATGATCATCTCATGACGAAATGCAAACCTTTACACGCATACCATCAATGAAATTGCTAATGACTTCCTAAAGAAAATTCTACCATGTAAAATTCATTTGAGTACATAAATCATCTAGTTTCCTTGCAGGCGTTTCTCTTTACAATGAAGTTCTAGAATGCTTTATGAGAGGCAAAGTTAAGAGATATTGATGACCATGTTCAGATCATGTAGGCTCTTTAGTTCAACATGAGCTACGTTGGAGATGTCTTGGTGAAAAATGACTGCAGGGAAAGGGCTATAGGGGCTATTGGATCAGTAATGAAATCAGTCTAACGTCGAACATTTAGTGTACAAAAATGAGGATTAATGGGATCTGCCTATCATATATAGTTGACATCTTCTACATATTCATCTGTTAGTGGCATAGACCACATGATTTCCAGAAAAATCTTCGGTCATCATTGCATCTGAGACAAAACTGGGATCCATTACTGAAGAGGTTATAACACCATTGCCATCTTGCTCTGTACCATATTAGCCTTTGAATCTGGAGCTGTGTGGTAATTGGTACATCAGTAGCTAGACGTCTAGCTTGTAATGCAAATTCATGCAAGCGTCTTTTGATTGTTTGTGCAGACACAGAGGCGTCTTAGAATTGAAACGAGTCTTCCAATTTCGCTTACAATAGTAAAGGTATCACCCTGAGTAAATCTTCTAATGGAAAGGGTTCGCTTGTTAAAAGATTTGTGTATGTATCCTTATGTACTTTGAAGATTTGTCTTTGTGTGGATTTGTCTAATGCACTTTGTGATTCAAGTTCGCCGTTGTTCACCACTGGAACACACAGCATTAGACTGTGTTGACGTCTCTGTGAATTCTTTTTTGTGAGGCAATAAAACATTGTTTCTGAGTTCAAGTATTCTGGTGTCCTCTGGGTTTGTGACAAGTTGACACACACGTCGACGAAGGAGAGACAATATACGAATTTTCCCATTTTTTTTTTTTCTCGAAACTTGGAGTTTTAATCAGCTGTAAAAGTTACCTTTCGATCAGCCTTTATGTCCCTGAAGGCCTTCCCACTTTCCACAGGTTCATTCAAACTTTGATCATTTACATATTTTTAGGCCTGTCTACCAATCCTGAGATTTTCGTGATTCTATCAATTTTCCTTCTTGGTGTTGCATTTCAATGTTGAGGAGTATAATTGTTCCATTAATTCGATTTATTAATGTTTTTTACTTTATTTTGCGCATAATTTAGCTTAAAAATTACACATATATGCAAAGATTCACTTATGTTCACCATTGCCGTACTTTAAAAGTTAAGGCAGCAATTGACAAAAGAATAGAGGCTCTATTGTGTACAGAGGTTCCATGCTGTATAGTTCGCAGATCGTTTCCTAACTCATCTGCAGTAGTCATTAAGCTACACAATTGTCTAGCATGCTTACTTTGTCGTGCAGTGACTTAATATTACAAATATTTCTCTAATGCACCAACATACATTTTTTTCTCAGTTTTGTTCATTATCTAATTTAACTGGTTTATTTTGCAATTTTTCTT
Source organism: Caerostris darwini (assembly GCA_021605075.1). Taxonomy (NCBI): domain Eukaryota; kingdom Metazoa; phylum Arthropoda; class Arachnida; order Araneae; family Araneidae; genus Caerostris; species Caerostris darwini. The sequence continues at coordinate 116,686 of BPLQ01010149.1, forward strand.
TTATTCATTTAAAAGTATCTTAAAAAGGGGTTCATTGAAAAAAAAAATTAAAAGTCTTTGATTTATAGCATGCACATTTCTAGTTTTAGTTTTAATATATGGATCAAATGACCTATGGGATGTGACGTTGTATTTCCGATCTAGGAATCTCAATTCAGTTTCTATGACTCTGCTGGGGATGGGTATGATAAATCAGTAGGTTGGAAAGCTCTACAGTTGGGTTCGAGTAGTAGATTATGATCCTCCAAATGCTTCATTTGTGTTCGTTCTAAGTTGCAGTGACATAATATGGATTCAGGGTATTTTTCTGGTAGTGCATTTTGAGTAATTCTGAATCTGCTACATATACGCCATTTTAAAGACTGGTTGAAATGTTAGGCGGTTGAAATCAACAACAGTTTTAAATTAAGACGTTTTTTAAAAATTATTATTATTTATTTATTTTTGTTTAAAATTATTTATTTCACATAAAATATACTGCACCGACCTATTGTTATTTTGTTTTACTTGAAAATTATATTAAATGAGCATCATTAACAGCACCCTCTAAGAAATAAACAAAATCTGACGTTTCCGAAGATACCAAATAAAATTCTTTCTGGAGACCCTAGCAACTGATGTTCATGAGTGAAAAAAAAAATTTCCTGCTGAACAAGATGCGGGAGAGAGAAGGGAGAGAAAAAAAAGGAAGAGTCGGTTCGACCTTCGAAGCCCATCCCGGCGATAAGATTCCAGCGCTTCTCTGAACTAAGCATGTGTCACCCATGAATGCTGGTTAACAGTTGCACCTTCCAGGAAAAAGTTTGCGTCAGTCTCATTTCTCAATTATTAAAAGGATATATAATGGAAGAGGTTTTTTTTTTAACATTGAGTAAAATGAATTCGGCAAAATGTGAGGGGGATTCATTGTTGAGCAATTTTTTCACTCTTTAATATTTGCTGCTTTTGGGAGTGTTTTTTGTTTCTTTCCCCCAACATTTTTTTTTTTTTTTTTTTTTTTTAAATTAACTATTTTTTTAACAGATAAAATGAATTATTCCGGAAATATCAGAAATTCTGATTTTAAATACCGTGCCTCGTCTGAATAATCCAAAAATAGTTATAAAAAATATAGTCCCTTGAGATTCTACTCAGGGGTTATGAAGCGCTTATGGCAAAGCAGACGATTCGGTTTTGTGTTTGTTGTGCACTATGTAAAAAAAAAGGAGTAGAGTTGGTGAAGGTTACGGCAGAGAGTCTAGCTTGGACGGTCGGATTGCCTGAGTATATTTCATGGCAAAAGTGATGTAACTCATTGGATTTCTCCCATGAAAAGTTACTTTCCTTTTCCTCTTTCTTGAGTGTGATATATAATCGGTCTCCTGTTATGCTTCCTGGGTAACGTTAGACATGCTGCAGTCATATGTGGCCTATGACCTAGGGGTAATAATTTGTTTTCCAGATATTATACATAATATCTTGGAAATAAGTAAAATAGTTTTATGCTCTGTTAGTGTTATTATTTTTTAGTGAATATCGCTGGGTCACGTATATGCTACGAATGATGAGGGAATGGTCTTGAGTCTTCCGAAATTACCTTTATTGATTTTAGTACTTGTTTTGCATTTGCGTGTCGTATGGAAGAAAATTCAGAAAAATTCCAGTAGGCAACCTGTTTATCGATGTTGGACACTTTACATACATTATCACCGAGTCTCCTTGTTTCCGAAAGCAGTGACTGCAATGCGCACTGTCATTACGGATTCACATCTAAGGCTAGTATGCTAGTTGAATATGAAGCCACTATTATTAATGTTGTGTTATTAACTTTAATTTATGCTTTCTATTTTTGCTCCGTTAGTTGCTTGTAATAGATTAAGATGATAATCCTTTCTATTCCTTCTTCTTTAATGGCGCTATAGCCCCATGGTGGGCCAAAGCCTTCTGCCTACTGGCAGATTCCGAAACAAGAGATGTTTCCTTTTTACAAGGATTGTCAGCCTACGCCCAACGCTCTACAGTCATATTAGAACGGGATTAACGGTTTAAAGTGGATTCTGAACCTCTATAGCCCACGAACCACTTCGAACCGCCGGGACTTGAATCCTGTGGAACAGAACTCCAGATTTCTATCCCTTAGAACCGTATTATCTAATAAAGAGGAAAGCAACTGTGACTCATTTTTTTAAGATTAATAAACTATTTTATTTTTTTCTTGCACACATTGTCAAGCTCAGATCATAGTAATAATGTGAGCATTTTATCGTTCAAAATAAAACGGAGATTCGATTTCCACTGATGGAGTATGTTACAGCCATTATAATAAAAAACCGGGTGAATTCAATGGAATTGTGATCGGCAATCCCGTTGTCAAGTTGGAGTTTATAGGAGTTTTTCGCCCCAAATTCGGGTTAGTACCTTCCACTGTTTACCGAGTAACAAAGATCACATAGTTATGAAAAATTAATTTATTTGGTTTATTTATAGCTCTTAAGTTGTTCACTGAACTCTCTGAATTGTTTATATAAAACATGTAAAACAAACAAAATGTAATGATTTTTTTATAAAAATTCCTCCGGAAAGAGGATAAAAGAGGGATTTTATTTTAATTCAATAATAAAAGAAACGTGAAAATATTTCAACGATAAAATATTTGAGAAGATAAGAAAGAAACTGCAGTGCATTTTCAACGAACTTCTAAGAAGAAAATTAAATTATTTGATGAATGGCAGTTTATGTGTTGCTATGGGAAAGTATGCATGTAAGATGGATTACTTCTTACTTTTTTCTTTTTATTATTTAACTTAATAGCGTAATTTTTTTTATCTAAATTCACGATGTAATTTCAATAATGTAAATTTAACTATATTAATGATTATGTGGAAGTTTTCGGGGGTATATTTACCCCATAGATACTCCGAAACAGGTACGTCCGTTTCCGTTAAGATGGATTTTGTGTATGGCAATATTTGTTTATCATTTATCAGTTCATTATGTACTAAGTCTGCCAAAGACATTTTAAGGCTAAAGTGACTTGCATACTTATAGTGAAACAGCCTGACAAATAACAGAAGAGGTACAAATGTATGCTTTTTGAGTTTCACATGGGTAGTAACGCAACATTTGCTAACAAAACTAAAACCATTTGCTATATTTATTCAAATGCATTAGATGTTAGTCAATACAAAAGTTGTTTTTCTAAGTTCGGATTCCGTAATTTCGATCTTTCCGACTTGCAACCCTGGGAAAGTTTATTTCGGTGGTAATTTCATTGCGCTTTCTAGCGCTTGTTATCATTAGGGAGTACAATATGTCCAACCTGGAACTTGTCGCCACGACTTAATAACATAATCTGGTAGGCCTCTTCACAGGGAATGATGACAAAGACGTTGTTGAGCAAATGGGTTCGGCGTCTCTGCACTCTCTGCTCGGCACGTTTCCAAAGTTGGGGAGTAACTTGGTAATGTTACATCTCCGGGTTGACTATATGTGTAGTGCACTGCACATGATGCGGAGTACAGGCCTTTCCGGAGAAATGATGGTGGTGTACCAATCAACAGGACCAAAAAATTTAGACAATGACGTGTTAAGGGTAGAAGTGGAAACAAATCCGTCTCAGACAATTTATGAACTGTCAAACACTCTTTACCAACTTTGGTCGTTAAAAACCATCCAAAAATATTTGCAGCAGATTGGTAGCAGATGTTTGGGTCCTGCATATTCTGTTCGAAGAAAACAAAGCTAACCGATCCACCACAGGCAACTTATTGCTGCAACGGCACAATACAAAAGCGTTTTTTGATAGCTTGATCAGTGGAGATGAAGAATGGGTCCTCCGTGATAGTTCAAAACGGGAAAGGTAGTGGCTCTCTCCGAATAAATCACCACAAAAAAAGTGAAAAAGCGCTTTTTGTGTGTTTTGTGGAGGATTTGTAGAATAGTTTATTTTGAATTGCTAAAACTGAACAAACTGTAAATGCAGACATTTACTGTGAATAATTGGATCAAGTAAATTAGTCTTTAATTGATAAGTACCTAGCGTACATCCAAAAATATTTGCAGCAGATTGGTCCATTTTTGGATGTATATCTAGTCTTTTCTGTTTCCTAGCGATTGGCACCAGAAAAGTTGTTATTCTGCAACACGATAATAAAAGATCGCACTGCGCAAGGCAATTCCTGGAAAAAATTAATGATTTGGGTTGGGAGGTACTGCCTCACCTATCATACTCACCTGACATTGCACCATCACCATTATGCCGGTCATTACAACGTTTTCAATATGACAAAAAATTTGAAAATTGGGATGACTTCCAAAATGGCATCTCCAGATATTTTGCTCAAAAAATAATTGATTTTCATCTATCCATCATTGAAAATTTGCCCATTAAATGGCGAAAGTTTGTTGATAATGACGGTGATTACATCATTGATTAAAATTGAAAACTTGTTAAAAATTTATTTGTTTGAATTGAATATTTGTTTGTTTGGCGCTCGGTGCCACAGGTTTCGGGTTCGTGTCCTGACGGTGCCATGGTTGCTTGTAGTGGTTCGGAATCCACTTTAAACCGTATGTCCGTATGTAGAAAAATTGAAAAACCACACTTCTGGTAGATTCGTCGCAGAACTCTCTCTCTCTCTTCTTCATAAAAAAAAACAACTTATTTTCAGACATAACTGTCAAGGAAGGGGGGGGGGGGGAGCTTCCGTCACTTCTCATTGGAATAGACATTTCTCAACTCGTGGTCTATCACCATCACGATGGAAAAACTCGTAGTATAGTTCATATTCAATCTGTGGTTGTTTCGACCTGTGAAGGTCGCACAGACGTTCGCTAATTTCCTCATTATGCATGATAACGAATATATGCTATCAGATTTGATTGACAGGATGTTCTCATTAGTACAAAACACTAATTGCATGCAATATAACTACTCACAATAAAGTTCGTCTTCTGTCAAATTTGAGTGATGGGTTTATTATATATTTTTCAAATAACATACATTCTTCTCTCTGGGAATGAAATACCAAACCTCTACTCGTGAGAAAAAAAAATGCTACAATATCATATTTTTGCGTGGTACAAAATGAGTGAAAAAAAAAAGAAAATACAAAATAAAGCAATAAAATATGAAACTTGAAAACTGATTAAAATATAGGAAGTAAGAAATCGCATCATGATGAAATCAAAAATGTTATTTGCTTTGATATTAAATTATTCAATAATAAATTGCAGACTTTAAAAAGGACACAGTATACAACTAAATTTTTCATGAGTATTGGAACACTTTTCTTATAAACCATACATAGCTAAATTTCTTAATATTAAACTTTCAAAGAACTTAGACACTTAAAAAAAAAGTGTTCATGACTTCAAATGTTTACCAAATAAAAACACACACATTTAACATCCATATGTGTTATTTATTTTGCTTAAAAATATTCACTTTTATATCAGAGTAACAAGAAGAAACATGCTAGTAACCGGCATGAAGAATTCTCCTTGAGATGTTTTGATGACGATGTAAATCAAGGTCTTCCAAATTTGTCCCACGTGCTTTTAGCATCTATCTGTTCCATCGAAGATAAAATAAGTAATGTTAAGTATACGTGAAAGAAGGTGACCTTAGTAGATCAGTGTATGTAATCAAATTTCAAACTTGACGTCTTTCTATAAATTGTCAAAATTTCTTCATATGTTTACATACTGATATACAAGAGAGAGTGAAATATTATTTCTTTTTGACTGAAACACTCAAAATAAAGTAAATACAATCATATAAATAAATATATAATTTACTGTAGACTTGAATAGTAAGTAATTCAATAGGCGGGAATCCATTTGCTTACAACTTTTATAACATTTATGTTATGTTACTCAATTTGTAAACAAAGCTATGAAAATAGCATTCGCTATGCATAAATCTTCAAGTGCTTCCGAGTTCTATTAAAAAAAATCAACACCCCCCAAAAATTAAAATTAATATATTTAAGAACTTAAGTGCGTATAAATGCGAGGAGACTAAAAATCGTTAGACATAACAAACATCAAACGATGAATTGAAAATTGCAGAGACAGACCAGAAAGAAAATATACATATATACAAAACATGTAACAATAGAGCGAGGAGCAAGCCGTCCTGGTAATTAGCAATATTATAATATCCTAAAGGATAGTTTAATCAAGGAATACGTACCCTCAGGACTTTATAAGCCGGGTATTTCTGCTCGCTAGATGTTTGGATCCACGCCAAAATACATCTGGAGATACACAGTGCGACTTGAAGAGCGAAATGTTGAACTAGACCTTCTTTGAGAAACAGAATCACGGAATAGAAGGCCTCCGAGTCTATGCCAGGGATGGGCACGTTACATTTATTCTGAAAGTCCTACAGTTGGAGTTTAATCTTGTTGTGTGTCTAATCCTCAATGTCCTGCTGTGCATGATGAACATCCCATGAGTAGTCTACTCATAGATGGAAGGAAAGGGACAGCATCTATTGTGATGGAGCACCCGTAGGCAGAAGACTGACTTGGCTCCGTGCCGATGAAGAAGGAGGGCAGAGCCTTCAGGGAAGACTTTTAGGGAGAGATCTAGCCACATGTGCATACCATATGGGAGAAAACCCGGAAAACTTCCACCAGGTAGTCCTACTCACGAGGTAAGATGTTGAACATCTCAAACGCCACCGTCTCTTCGTTTTTGAAACAGTGTCTACAACAATGTCGTCAGCTTATTGAAATTCATCCATAATGCTCACCAGCGGCGCACTTTGCCTCCGAGCCACGAGTCGGGAAGGCATTAGATAAGTCTAGGAGGTAGGAAAGACGTTGGTAATGCCTCACATGCCACCATTAGTTACGAATTTTGGTGGAAAATTGGGGATCCAATGTATGATTCATTCATGGTTCGATTATATTCTTTATTGTACCAGAAACAAAGTTACTTATTGCATAAATAAATATTCATAAAAATAATGTTTAAATAAATAGGCTAAAAGTAATGTTTAAATAAATATTGATAATTACAAGTTTTTTTATTTTCAGAAAATTCTCAAAGACCTAAATTAAAATTAATATAAAACGAATATATATTATTATTAAACTAATAAAAAATAATTAATATATATATCAAAATTAACTATAAATTAATATATCATTATTATTTATTTTGTAAAAAATATTAACACATATTACGAATTTGTAGAAGAGTCTCCAAATTACATTTTAAATTGTTATAGCTAATCTCAATTTTATTATACGGATAAATTGCGTTATCAATAAAAAAATTAATTAAATTAAATAATTAACAATAAAAATAATTATAATAAAATTAAAATTGTTCTCCATAAGAATAATATGTGAGAGCTTATAATAATTGAACCAATATAATATCTTAACAAATTTAGCCATAATATAATCTCAATTCAAACGTTATGAAAGCCATCAAAAACTATTTGGATATTTTATAAGATTCTAAGTGAATACAAAATTGTAACACAACAAATTCGAATAATAGAAAATTATTAAATTTGATTTTAAATATTTATACAATAAAAGATGTATATTAAAATAGAAATACAAATTAGAAATCCCTAAAGAATTATCAGTTTAAGGAAAAAGTTTATTATTATATCATTAATTGAACAGTTGAGTTACATAAATTATTTAAAATTATTTATTATTGATAATTTTAATTGACAAGAACAATATATCATTACTACCCTAAGATTATTCTGGAAACACCCTAATATAATTATTTGAGGACTTCATTTAGCAACTATAATATGGCTGCCATATATACATTTCAATGTCGATTGAAAAAGTTTTTGTTGCTTACAAAACAAAACAAAATAAAAATAAATAAAAATTATCTGTTAAAACAAGTCTTTCAAATTATAATAACTTAAAAGAAAATATACTATTTGTGAATGTAATATACTGATGCTTCTTTTTCATGTCATATTAAATTAGTCAAAGGTAAATATTAAAAAAAAAATTGTCAGAATCATCATGCTTAGTAAATTTACGCTTATTAAAATAAAATTTTTAATAATTCAATTGTATCCTTTACTGTAATAAAAATAAAATAACTTTACATTGCTGCATTTACAAAATCCAATTCTGATTTCTATATACATGATTTCTATCTAGATACATATATATTTGTATTAAAAAAATTGTTACATTTGGATAAAAAAAAATAGTTCGTTATTAATTTAACAGATTATTTATGTTAAAAAGAATTTGAATTTAAATTCTAAAGACATGATTATAATCACTAAAGCTTTGAAATTGTTTTTTTAGAATTACATCTGCGTTTAACTGATATCTAAGTTAGTATCTAGTTTAAATTATTTAAAGAACTTATATCTATGCATGATTTACATCTTAACTGAGGATTTAATGTCTATTAACAATATTTAAAAATCTTCAGAAAATATATATATTAAATCAAAATTACGACCTTAAAGAATCTAAAAATGCTTACATGCAATTTTTATTTTAAAAATCTGAATTATACCCTCATCAATCTTCTAATAATTCTTTTATATTTATTCACTCATTAGATATATTATAAGAATATTTTTCTAAAAACGTCTTTAACACAAACTAATATTCCAAACATTTTATACTAGTAAGTCTTTTTATTTAGAATTTTTTCATTTCTTAGAAAATAATTGTTGGAATTCTTAAAGAAATTTTAACAGGTTCCGTTTTTTAATCCTTTTATATTATTTCGGATTTATATTTCCTGTTTATTCTTAAAAGAATTTCACTTCAAACAATTTTTTTTATTTCAATTAATATTGTCGATGACGTAATAGGACTAAGTCGTCTGACATAAAATTAAAACTAATATAATTATTAACAATAATTCCATTATATTAAAACTAAAATAATTAGTTTAAAATAAAGTAAAATATGTATGTTTCTATTAAAAAAATAAATGCATATGTACAATTTTAGGAAACATCGAATTTAACCTTGGCAACTGGTATCATATTTGTAAGAAAGTTTTTAAATGTCGATCTGAATTCTTTCGAAAAGTGACGAGTCAAATGCTTAGATAACAGTAACAAAAATGTAAATATAACATGAATAGAAATCTTTGCGCAGTTATTGATTCTCATATCGTGGCAAAGAATTTAATCATAAATGTGCTGGTAAACACTCAGAAAAAAAAATTAAATTTTTTTTACAGAGCAATTTCTATTTAGAAAACCCCCAAAACAACAAAAGGAATTCGAAATAATAGTTTGAAAAAATTTATATTTTCAAAAGATACACTTATGAAAAGAATGAAAAATTAAAAACTAGACATTTTCATTAATTAGACCAGACATTAATGTTAGACACTTTTATATAGTTACAAAACAATTTTATTTTATTCTAAAACAGAGTTGTCTAATTCCTGACAAAACATGAAATCGTAATTTTTTTTAATACAATCAAATTTTTATGTTCCTATTTTTTTAAATTTGAAAATTTTATTCAATTTTTTTTTTTTTTTTTTTAATTTATAATTTTAAAAAAAATTAAAACTTGGGATTCTGGAAAAAAATTCTGGATTTTAGAATTTTTATTTATTAATTAATTATTATCATTATTTAAATTTTATTGAATGTTTCTTGGTATTAAAAAAATATTTTTGAAATAAACAGTGGCTCATATAATTTCGTACACTGACGAATTTACGAAATACTCTGATAATATATTTCATAGCTATCATTTATGAAACACTAATAAAAATTAATATTTAATCTCAACATTCTAGAAATAGAAATAGAAGTTCAAGTTACAATAGATTAGAAAAATAGAAATTCTTTCAGTAAATTATGTATAAATTTTTACAGCACTGAAATGTGGATTTTTCATTAACTTTCTAGTTATAAATCTCTTAACAGTTTTTAAGAACTTTTCTTACCTCGCTTTCCATTACACTTTCTTCTTTAAAACGTTTTGACTCGTATTGCACCGTAGAATGGGATAAATTTAATAATTTAGAGATATTCCGAACTGATTTATCACTATTATAATGAAAAATAATTAATTTTCAAATGCTGTATGCTGTTTCCTTACAATTCTGAACCATTTTAAAATATGTAGAATAAAACGAAGTAAACAAGCAAAATTGAAAGCCAAACGATTTTTTAAAAACAGAAATAAAAAAGCGACAGACGATCATTTTAATGAATTTATTCCAAAAATATTTCGATGTAAAATCACGCTTGTGACATGGCCTTTCTTTTCTCGAATTTTCATTTTTATAATATTTTTTTAAAATATTGTTCAATTATATTCAGAATTACATGGAGATGATTTAAAAAAAAAATATGCAGCTTTATATTCGAATTCATTTCTAAGTTACAACGCTTTTTCTACAAATTTTTAAAATGTGCAAACACTTTGAGAGCCACTGTATTTCTTCATAAATTCTTTTGAAATTTAATTAAGTAAAAATGTATATAAATAATGATTTATTTTATATACATATTCTATTTTTATTTTTTTAGACATTTCTTATTTCAGCCTTTTCTTATTTCTTCCATATGAAGTTTTAAGCATTTTTTTTTTTCCAACCCTGCTTAAGGACATTAAAAGTTTGAACACTCATCCACTCCTCATACTACATGTGTTCAAAGTGTGCGTCATTTTTTTTGCATACAAACAATAAATTGCAAGATTAATAATAATAATAATAATAATGCTTACTATAAAAGTAAGTAAAAATGCTCTATTTAAGATCTTTCTTTCTAATTTATTTCACGCGCTCATTCTATATATTTTTTTATAATTTTTTTTTTATTTTAATTGTTTTTTTTTTTGTTTGTTTTTTTCAGTTTTGATTGATTACTGATGAAGACAATTGAATTTGAATTTTGATACTTATTCTTTTTTGGTTTGTTTAAGATTATGTTTTTGATCATATATTAAGTTCTAAATTTTATTTTTTTACCCATAAAAGTATAAAATTAAGCGTATTTTTTTACATATTTTGATACTTTATTTACTTACTACAATACTTTGCTGGTGCCATATTCATATTACTTATCAGTAGATTGATCAGTGAAATCATTTTTTTTTTTTTTTGCTCCTTCGCTTTTGCTTCTTATTGACTTTTTATAGATAGTGGATAAAAATTAAATAGTTAAATAAAAATGTAAAACTTCACTGCTTCAAAAAAAAAAAAAAAAAAAAAAAAAAATGACTGTGAAGGGAAGAAATAAATGATTTTCTTTAATTATATAAGAGAGGACAAATACGACTAAAGAACAACGAATTTATTTCAACAGAATTACAATAAAAGCACTTTTTAATTAAAATTTCATCACCTTTGAAACCGAGATGCGTAAACGAGAATTAAAAAACATTATGTTGCTATACCTCTGATAATTGATACATGACTGACAGGTACAAGAAAGTGTGATTCGTAAATGGTGTTTTATTGCATTTGGTCAAAAATGTGAAGAAAAAAAAATGAATTTTTTTCTATTGAATAAAACATTTTGATTATACTCTTTCTTGTTTAGTGCGTTCATATCCATTGGAAAGATAATTTTGGAAAAATTTATTTAAAAAAGATTAAAAATTAATATTTTCTATTTAAAAAAGATAATTTTTTTCCAAACATGGATTTATTATATGCATTTTTCATTATTATTCTAAAATTTTATTTCTATAAATTGCTTTATTATTTCAAAGAGATAAAATTAAGCGATGAAATTACAAATCAATAAATAAGGAAATTTAATGTATATTAATCTAATTTTTTTTATATAATAAAAAAAAAATGTCAAAAATTTAATAGGATTGTAAACAAATTTATTTTCAATTTTTATAGAAATCAAATAAATAACAAAAAGTGTTTTTTTTTCTGCAAAATTTATTATCTATAGAATTAAATTAAATTATTTATTTTCTTTAACTTATGATTTTATAATTACGAATATCTTCTTTCTATGGTAAAAAATTTAATCCAAAGATTTCAAATGTGACACAAATCCACACATAATCAAATTTTTTTTATCATTTTGACACATTTACTACATTCTTGCGCTTTCAGCACATTTGAAAAGCAAATAAGTATTAATAGCTCCATAATAATTAATACAATTCCTGATATCTTGCTCGTGTGTTCAGCACCACAGAACTTTGTGTGAGAGATATTTGAGAGGTAAGTCTTTCAAAGTCTCAGGCAGACTACAGTTGCCCTCGAAGTACATTGGCTTATCAACACCCACCATCCAACGAAGACGACAATCACAGCGAAATTCGTTACCTTCAGAAATAATTTATTTGTTTATTGGAATTCAAAATCAATATTTGGTTGTCTATGGACAGTTTTATTAACAGATACATAGACAACAGAAGAAAAAGCTATATATATGATATTACAATTCAAAATCAATATTTAGTTGTCTACGAACAGCTTTATTAAAAGATACATAGACAAAAGAAGAAAAAGTTATATGTATGATATTACTATTCAAAATCAGTATTTGCTGTCTATGGACAACGTTATTAACAGATACATAGACAAAAGAAAAATAAGTTATTCAGTTAGTTTTGTTTTGATTACATTTTATATTTGTATTTAATTGCTCTCCAACAGGTTTTAATTTTTTTTTAATTAGAATAATTTTAAATCCTCTGTCTACTCTCCAAAGTCCTTTACCGCCTACTAAGTGAAGCTACTGCTTTAAAGTGGCAACATTGTTTTTTCTAAGTGCATTGATGGGAGTCGGAATTAATGTCTCGCGAAAAAACTTTTAGAAATAAGCGTTACGAATTTGTGTATAGCGTATTAGCATAAGAAGGAAACACGGAAATAACTCTTGGTTAAGAGTTCAGTTGTTGTTGAGAGACTTTTTGATATAAGGCTTAACGTTTTTCAGAACAAAGTCTGTAATTCATGCCATGAAGATTAAAGACTTTTATTTAACAGAATGGTTGTACATAATAAAATTTAAATCCAACTGATAAAAACTGTTATCATAATTGATTCTTTTCTTTCATTCTTTCCCTTCAATTCTTTCATATATGTACATTGGTGAGCCTCATGTTCCAGTTTGGAAAACTTCCACCAGGTAGTTTACCTGATGCCAGACACTTTTACAGATTGTCAAAATTGCCATATATGCCTAAAATATGCCACCGAAACTAGTCTGAAAGCTGAGCCTGTTCTGACATTCTGCCTACCTGTCTTGAAATCACTAACTGCAAGGGATGCAACCAACGGATTAAGACGTGAGTTTTTCTGCACATTAACTGCTCGTGTTACCAATGAACAGGGAATCGGGTTTTAAGATAATTTAATAGAAAATGCTCAAACTAAAATAAGCACAGTAGTAGATTTTTATAAACGAAGATTATCATGCTTTTTCATGCAAAAAAATATTTTTTAGATTCTTCTCTAAAAACTATTGAACATAATACTTTTACATTATACCATGGGTATAGCAAGGGCATTTTATGTGTATTTTAATGGTTATTTATGGGTATTTCATTAAGGATTAAATGACACTACATAAGTTTACATTAGAAAGATAATCCGTAATTTATATTTATTAATATTTTTATACATCCGTGTGGTGACCGAGTGTGAAAGAACAATCCCAATGTAGTCCATGCATGTCGTAAGAGGTCTATTAAAATGGGTATCCAGCATCGGGGGATATAGCCGAACATTATATCAGGGGACTGGTCCTTCACGTTGAGGGTTGGGTTTGAGGCTAACTATTACAACCTGCAAAAAAAAAACCTCCGGTTCAGAAATTTCAAGTTCTCAAATCTCGAGCTAAATCACGGCTGGATATCTCCCAGATGACATGGAACGAAAACGAACTTGCTTATTGGTACATGGAATGTGAGCACACTATATAGGGGTGGAGCACTTAATAATTTGACTGGTGTGTTTTGAGAACCATGAAATCTATAGAAAATATAAGCGACCTAATATTACCAGAATCATCCAACCTTTTCGCATTATAATTTTAATAATAATACCAGGAAAAGAGATAGACCTCGCACAAGATGGACAGGCTGCTTAGAGGCAGATCTCAAGACATTAAAAATCAATCTTTGGCGGACTGTGGCGTATGATAGGACCTGTTGGAGGAAGCTTGCTGAGACGGCCTTTGCCTGTAACAGGCTGTAGTGCAAGTAAAGAAGAAGAATATATTTATAACATAGGTATTATACCACTTTACATGGATATTATACCATTAAACACGGGTATTATACTATTATTCATGGGTATTATACTATTATAGGATGGATATATTTATCTTCTCTTGGTTTTCTGCTTATCTATAATCTAAATAAAAATTTTGAAATTCTTATTTTTCAGAAATTTTTTGAATAACTATAAAAATGTTCAACTAACATCAATTAAGTTTAAGAAAATCACTTTTTGTATACATTTTTTTATAGCGAATAAAGTGAGCACATTTTTTAATGAGAAAAATGAACATTTTACCTTTAAGGAATAAAGTCTGCACGTTCTGCATCGGCCATGAAAAGATTTCTTCCCGCAAAGTTGTTAACTTGTTATTGTTCAATTCTAATTGCATTAAATTTGGCATTCCCTCAAACATGTCATCTGGCAATATACTTATTTCGTTGTTACTGAAAAAAAAATGCATTTTATTATTAACATTTATATTTATAATTTAGAGTGAGAATTATATTATAAAATAATTTAATTATTTTAGCATTTATATTTATAAATTTATATTGAATCAAATATCTTTATTATGATTAATATTTCTCCATGTTTAAATGACACTACATAAGTTTACATTTGAAGGATTTATATTTATTAATTAGAAAGATTTATTATAATTATATATTAGAAAGATTTATTATATTTATAAATTAGAAAAATTTATTATAGTTATACATTCGAAAGATTTATTATATTTATATATTAGAAAGATTTATTATAGTTATTAATTAGAAAGATTTATTGCATTTATATATTAGGAAGATTTATCATATTTATATATTAGAAATATTTATTATATTTATATATTAAAAAGATTTATATTTATTAATATTTTTATAAACAATGAAAAATTAAATCAAGAGAAGGTTCTTATAAGGAATAAAAAAATTTTTAAAATAATAAAAATAATTGCAAAATATAATAAAATGGTGAAATTATCAGAGTAAATGCCAGCATCCTAAATATTTATGATACTAGGAAAAACATAAATACATTCGATAGTTATACGTTACCGTCTTTTTATTTATATAAAAAAGAATTTCTTTATGAAATTTAAGAATTTTCTAAACATATAGATGTGTTTATAGATGTTTTTTTTAAATATAATGAAAGATAATTCAAACATAAATAAAATTGATTGCTTAAAGTTTAAATTTAGATATTTTTTAGGTTTATTTGTAAAATTTCATCCATCTAAAAAATTAGAGATCTAGAGATTGTCTTAGAGATTAGAACAATTAGATTTTCACATACAAGTAGTACAGATTTGTATTCCGATGTGCATTTGAATATTCAACAAACACAAATAAAACGTCCTTTAAATACCTGAGATCTAATATCATCAATTGCTCAGCAGGGTTGGGCAGCATAGATCTAGTCAATTCAGTAATCAGATTGTACTCCAAATTCAAGATTTTTAAATTCACCAACTTGCTGAAAGCTGTTGGGTGGATAAATGATATATCCGCTCTAGAGATACCGAGAGAGCTGAGGGATGTAAGAGCTGGGAACTCCTGGTCCAGGGAATTAAAAGATATTAAGTTGATATCTAAGAGATCCAGCTTTCTCAGATTCCTCAACTGAGACCATTCCCATGTTGTTATGTAATGGGCATCTTTGGCTCGTATTTCTTCGAGGCGGTCTTCCAGTCCCTCAAAGGCCAGGTCTGAATCAGACAGGGCCATGATTTGAGTGTTGGTGAATTGGATCTGAAATTAGATGGAAAGTCAATGTAGTGATTGTGTCTAATAGTAGTTATATTTTGGTATGCAATAGTGGATAGAGATATATTAGATATAAAATGCAACTGTATTTCTTTCCTTTTATAATTCAAATATTGTTTAAAATATCTTTTATTGTTTTAGCAACGAAAGCTTTGTGCAATTGATAGATTGGTCATTTTCATTCTTATGATAAATATATTCTTTTATTCTATTGATTACTTCTGTTTCTTTTATTGTTGCAAATAGTTTTGTTGTATCGAGAATAAGACTAATTCTAGACCTAATTTTTCTTTCTTTACAGTTAGATATTAAATTTACCATAAAATTGGAAATAAAGTTTGTTTTTTAAATATGCCATAGCTTATAATAAGAAAATTATTAAAATCCTATTAAGAATAAAAATTAGTTTCAATTTTTTGCTTTGGGTATTTTTGTTATCAATTTTCTTTTGATATTCTAAAAATGTTTAAAAATATATAAGGATCTATCAAATGAAATCTTAAAAGTTTAATATAATTTCGAAATATCTATTCTATAAATGGGCTGAATTGTTCCTAATAATGTTAGAAATGTCTGGTAGATGGCAGAAAAGTTTCAAATAATGACAGCAGCAGTCCAAAGATGGCCAATTCATTGGCGACAGCCATCATTTTAATATATTAAGTTGCATTTATTAATTTCATTTGACATAATTTTAGTATTTAAATTATTTTTAATTAAAAATTAAAAATTATATCATTAAAAAAATAATTAATCTTCTTTATTTAATTCCTTTTTAAAATTATTTTAACATGATACTAATTTTATTTATAATTTGATTTTTACCATGTTAGTTATTTTAAATTGTTTTAACCATGTTAATTATTTTAAATTGTTTTAACCATGTTAATTAATTTTGTTAATCTACTGCATTGCACTATAAGTTAGTTCCCTTCGAACCATTTTCAACGATACCACTTATGTGAATATATGACAATTTGACATAATTCACAATTGGTTATATAGTCAACCAAAATAATTTCTCGGTGGTATACAGGAATTTGCAAAAGTTGGAAAATTTGTATTTAGTCTAGAGATTATGTGAGAAAATAATGGACATATATTTATCAATCGCTCACTAAATTATTCCTCAAACTATTTTAGAGTGATTTTTTTTTTTTTTTTTTTTTGACTTCCCAATATACATTTATTCTTTAATACATTATGATAGTTAAATTTGAAAAAAAAATCAAGTTAAATTAATAATTATAAGTAATAAATTCTCATTAAAACTAACTATTATTCTGAAATAAAATAAATTATTATTAAGTGATGAAGAAGAAAAATTTGCCAATTCAAGTAAAGAATGCTGAGTTTTAGAAAAGTCTTTGCCATTGTCGTTACTATTAAAATTAAAACTCGTGTCACGCTGTTATTTTTAATTACCATCTTCAATGCATATCTTTATCGATGCAAAACTTACATTTTTTAAAGATATATTTTGTAATTTTCATGTATAGCTCCTACTTAAAAATCTAAGATGCAATACTTCATTTTAGTAAATCTTGTCCGTTTGATAAAATATACATCTATACATTATATTGCATTACAAAATTCACTAGAGATAAAATAAAACGCAAACGCAAATTTTTGCATTTGTACTTACTTTCTGGTATTTTGTGTTCTTGAACAACGTGCTTGGTATGTAAAGAAGTGAAGAATCCGCGATGGTGAGTGCGAACATGTTCCTAGAGTCAGTGGACTTGATGATAGGTATGAGCTCCTCAACTGACATGAGGTTCGTGCACAGTACCATGGGTCCGCTGCCCATATCCCTGCAAGTGCAGGCTGGGGCAATAGTTTCTTGGGCCGGACATTGGCACAACGCAGACCAGAACACGGATAGTAATACAAAAACCGATAACGACAACATGACCAAATGGGTTATCTATCAAACTAAATAAAGAATAAAAAAGTTAGAAATGCAACAAAAAAGATCAATTAAATATTGCTTGATGATGGATATATGATTACTTACTCATAGTTCAGTTTGAGATGAATAACTATAAGCTGGATTGATTATTATAATTTTCTATTCAATTAGAAGAGTCTTCTCAAACCCAGTACTGTAGGTCCCGGTCTATTTAGTTTAAAGTGTGCACAAGATGATCGAAGACCGACAAACTAAAACCAAATCTCAAACACAGAATCTCGTTTTACTAGCGGAAATTTCGAGCTTTTTGCAACTGATGCCATATCGAATTTGAGAATCGTGATATCGAATATCGTATATAAAGAATATCGAATCTTGGAGAGAATTTTCATTTCTAATTCATGCTGACTATACTTTGGATGTTATGTTATCTTCTTTTTCAATGGCTCAACAGCCCCATGCTGGTTCAAGGCCGTCTGCCTATTCGAGCTGGAGATGTTCTGTTTTTACGGGATAGGGTTGTCAGCCCTACGTCCAACGCTTTACATTTATATTAAACCGGGACCTACGGTTTAAAATAAATTCCTAACCACTACAAACATTCATGGAACTCCATGGACTCGAACCCGAAATCTGGGGCACCGAGTTCCAGAGTGATTATCTTAACTTAAATTACATTAAATTATAATTTAAATTTAAATTTAAAATAAAGCTTAAAATTGAAATTTTAAGGCTTTATATTTAAAAAGAAGGATTATTGACATTTGGGATAAATTTGATTGATTGTCATAAAATGATTGTAAAATTAATAATTTTTAAACCTTATTAAAATTTTTGGTACTTACGTATTAACGGTACCTTACCACACTTGGCGGTTTTTAAGTGTGCCAATCTTTATTATTTGGAATAAAAATATTTTGAAAGCGTTTTGATTTTAAATGAAGTACGTCATATATATATTTTATTATTTGGAACAAAAATTTTAAGTGTAGATTGGCGCCAAATCTGTAGCTGCGGTTGGCGTGTGTGCTCTTTATTGGCGCAACTGTCGCCAAGGTACCGTTAATACGTAAGTACCCAATTTTTTATACAAAATTAACAGATTTAACCTTTTTTACATGATTTATTATTTATATTATTCATCTTTAAACTGAGACTCTTGTAACCATAAAGGTAAATTCCACAAAATAATTTTTATCCTTATAAATAATAAGGATAAAACTTATAAATAATATCGAAATAATTAAAAACTAGAAATAATTTTTATCCAGAAAAATAATTGTAAATTCCACAAAATAATTTTTATCCTTATAAATAATAGAAAACTTATAAATAATATCGAAAACCCCTATTTTTGCATCTGTTTTTAAAAAGATTCTATAATGTCACAGTGCTGAGTAAAAACTCAGAAGCAGTTTTATGGATTATAACTATCTGCAAAACAATTTGTCTTACGCAATTTAAACAATAGTATTATTATTTACTTTACAGACCAAATGAAATATTCTGAAACAGTATAAAAAAATGGGGAAAAACTTTTAATATCCATCGTAATACAATTTTAAAGATTATAAATCTGTTATAAAAACAGATAATAGATGTCTGAAAGAAACAGATAATACGTTTTAATAATCCCTTTAATTCTTCTTGAAACTTTAACTTCTTTTTTCTTCATTTCATTTAATGCTTTAAAATAATATAAATTTTCTAATACATATTTTCTTTATAATTCTGGGAGCAGCATGTCAAATCGAGAATTTACATTTTTTTTTTTAATAAAAGTGCTAAATATTGGCATATAAACTAGATAGAGGAAAATCACTATACATGATATATATATGTATCTTAAGATATTAATTAAATTAAAACTATTTTTTTGAAAGTTTATAAAAAGAACTTGGATTACAGAGGAAAATTTTAAAGGGACATACCAAAATCGCATTTCTAAATTGCAATAGTTTTAAATTAAGAAATCCAAAATATTTTTTAAATAAATAGGTCTGGTCCTTTAATAGTTCACAAATAAGAAAAAAAAAACCCACATACTATTACAATTTTAAAAGCTGCATAAATTGAGCATAAAAAGTTACCGTTTTTATTGACATATTTTTGCAATATTCCTTGTATGTTGTACTATGGAAATTAAAACGTTTCAGAGCTTAATATAAGCAGACTGCAAAAGTAATTAATACTCCATAATTACCACTTAAGATTTGCTTTAATAAATGCTTATTATTCTTCATAAACAAATGCTAACTTTCTTTTATGTGTACTGTATAGCTACTATACAACAAAAAAAATGCGGTACTTACGTATTAACGATACCTTGGCGTCAGTTGCGCCAATAAAGAGCACACGCGCCAACCGCAGCTACAGATTTGGCGGTTTTTAAGTGGGCCAATCTACACTTAAAAATTTTGTTCCAAATAATAAAATATATAAAACACTTCCTTTAAAATCAAAACGCTTTCAAAATTCAAAACACTTTATTTAAACACAAAGTAGTCAAAAACACTTTATTTAAACACAAAGTAGTTAAACAGGTTTCAGCGGAAAACAGGCCGATATAGAGTTTAACATGGATTCAAAACAGTCTAATTGGGACATTTTCGTTGTTTTGGTAAAATATTTCACCCCTGAAAAAATAAAATTGTATCTTGTTCTGTTTCTGGCAAATCCCAAATACGCATTTTCGTAGCACTACAAAATGGCGCCAAAACTCAGCAAAGCTGCAGCTGTTAGATTGCCGCCACTTAAGAACCGCCAAATCTGTAGCTGTTAGATTGGCAACACTTAAAAACCGCCATGTCTGTCGCCAAGGTCGTACAAAGTTACGTATTAAAAGTTAATACGTAAGTACCCAAAATACTATTAATCTCGAATTCCATTTCAATATTACAAAGGGGTTTTTTTTATTTTTTTTTATTTTTTTTATTTTTTTTTTTATCCTGGAATAATTCCATTTTTAAAAAATTTTTTTAGAATCAAAGAATTTCTTAATCAAAAATTTCGTTAGCTATTTTATCAGTTGAAAGTATTTTTCATGTTGCTGAATTATCACTTCTAATGTTTAATTTCATCCATTATACATTTCGGATCATACTGTACCATTAAGTCACAATAGTACAGTATGATTCGAAAGTCAATAGATCTATGAATTTATTAATAACTTTTTAAAAATGAAAGCAAATACTTGTAATTATAGTTGAATATGGTTCAATTCAAGCTTTATAATATGGAATCATAGTAAATTATCAAACTGAAAGCTATTCTTCTGTTAGCATAAATAAACGTGGCGACGCATTAATTTCAAATCGAATGTTATCCTGGAGTTCCTCAATGTTATGGCGATTATTTAGATTTCCAAGCTATGAGGCCGTGTTAAATATCTCCATAAGAAAAAAATGTGTTGATATTAGATCTGGTTCCTTAAAATTTCTTAAAATCCCTTCTTCCACATTAAGCCTAACTCTTCAGTGGCTGTTGGTTATAACGCCAGTTAATCTTAATTTCTTTACAAAATTTAATATCGTCATATTTATTGACTTATTTGCCGTTGCGAATTTTGTTCCACACTCAATACACACCACAAAGTAAGACGAAATTTTGAAAAAATGGTTTAAGATAAAACATCGTTCCTCTAACGACAGCGTCAGGATGGAAAAAAATGGCGTCTTTTTTATATACACGTTACAGGAATTAAAATTAAGGCTGCGGGTTGGACATGTGGGACTATCTGTAGAATACAAATAAAATTTATTAGTAATATTGACTAATGGGTATATTGACTTTCCGTTTGTATGGTATAAATATCACATTTTTCCAATTGTCGACTATATTTTACATTAAATGTAAAATCTAATGTGTTATAAATCCTGCGAAACACTTAACATTTTTTTTTCTAGAAGGCTTACCAGATAACATAGAATTTTTGAACACCAGTTTTTTCCGATACAACTATATCTTCGAATTTAAAATAACTAAGTTATTAAATCTATAGCTCAAAGGACATTCTAATTTTCGAATCTGTTAAATAATACCAATTTAACTATCGAGTTTAACAATTTACATAAACATTTTTAAATGTGATCTTCAATAAAGTGAATCTGAGATGATATTTTTTTTTACAAATATCTGTTATTATTACTGCAATATCTAAAATTATTTTTAAAAAATGAGTTAAAAAATTGTATTATTATTCTCACCAACAGTTATTGACAATTTCCTTAAATCATTATTCTAAATCACATAAAAAAAATGAATGACAACAAGAACATTTTACGTACCTGATAGTTTAAAACTGGCGAAATGAAGTTATGAACTTGATAAATAGAAAAATGATGTAACTTTTATCTGACATGTGCTAAATTCCCACAATATTTTATTTATTTATTCCTATCATTTCATATTTTATCACAAAGTTAAAGAAAATAAAAAATAAAAAATAAAATTTGTTTGAAAATAAATAAGAAAACTTTATTTAAAATGTTATTATAAATACTTTCATAAAAATTTAGATAAAAAAAACTTCACCAAGAATTGTGATGTGTCTTTTTAATTTGATGAGGTATTAAATCTCAAAGAAAAAAAATTAAAAAACTCCAAAAAAATCTCACAAATTATTCTATCTAGAATTATTAGACATTAAATAAATTATTTTATTCTAGAATTGCAAGAAATTAAACAAATTATTCTATTCATAATTCTAGAATTATTAGAAATTACCCAAATTATTCTATCCAGAATTCTAGAATTATTAGAAATTATCCAAATTATTCTATCCAGAATTCTAGAATTTTTAGAAATTACCCAAATTATTCTATCCAGAATTCAAAAATTATTAGTCCAAATTGTGTATCAAATATTATTCTATCCTAGAATTATTTAAAAAAGTATTCTACCCTAGACTTTAAACTTAGATTTAAACTAATTATTATATTCTAGAATTGAATGAAACTCTCGTCAGTTACTGCAGAATTGTTGAATTTCAGAATCTTAATTCGATATGAATTGAATTCGCGTTGAATTTATTCTGTATTTTTTCTTAAACAATTTTTATATAATATTAAAAATTGTATAATTTTTGAGCAATAATTGTAGCAGATCCTTTTACCGAACACAAAAATTAAATTACGTGTATTATAAGTTGATGGCGAGTTATATGCAATATTTTTTTATTTGAAATGTCAACTTAATTATTATATTACTATTTAAATATTGACAACTGGGTAAAGATAAAAGTTAATTTTTGAAAAATAATTTTAATTTTTATAGCTTAAAATAATTAAGTAATAAAATAAATTGATACCATGAAACCCTAATAATATAACCATGCTTAAAAATATGCATTCATCCAATTTAATTTTAAATATATTAAATTACAACTCTCTTTATAATTCTGGGAGCAGCACCTATATATATCTTGTTCAAATTTTATATCAATCTTGTTCAAATTACATATACATGTATATACTTTGTATCAATACAAAAAATAAAAGAAATTTGATAAGTAATGAACTACATTGCTGATAAGTATGCATAACAAAAACAACAACAGTATTCATAAAATTTTCATTATACGTGCCATCCACAAGTATATACATATATAGTAAGGCGAGAGTAAATTTCGGTAGAAACATCATATAATATTTTTCAATTCCACAAAAAAAATAAATTTACTTTGTTAAAACGCTGGTATGGCACAATTTTAAATATGTAAAAATTATTATAACATTTAATTTTTATTTGTGAGGTATATTATTGTTTCAAATCCTTAATTCTGTTTTGCACAAGAATTTCACCGATTCAACTTCATGTGCACCACAAAACACTGCTGGCGATATTTTTGAGAGACAATCCTTTTAGTTTTTCTGGCTGGTGGCAGCTACCTTCAAAGTACAACGGTTTGTGAATATCAACCATCCACTTCAAAAGGCAGTCGCAGCGGATTTCATTACCTGCAGAAAAAATAAATAATAAACTTTTCTTTCTACTGAAGATTGAATGTAATAAAAACAGATGCAGAAAATTCACATTTTTTTGACATTATAAAAATAACCAATGTTTACTTCTAAACTCAATTCAATAAAACTTCAAACTGCACTACCAATATCTAAAAGAAAGGAATTACAAAAATTCATTCGTATAATCATTTATTATATTTTCCTAAAAGTGACGACTAATTTTAATTAACCATGATTATAATTTCCCAAAGAGAATTTTCTAATCATAAATTTTCAAGTTATATCATAGGGAATGCTAGTGCTTTTGGAATTTATGAACAAAATATTCGTTAATTCTTACTAATGTTTTTCTACACTATTATAAAAAAATATTTCTTCCTTCATCTTTAAATTTATAGAAATGTTTGAAACTCATGCAATTAGAAAAACTTTAAATTAAATTAAATTATTCTAAATATTTGATCAATTTATGTGAAAATACTGATTAAAATAATTTTTCAAATAACACTTTGTTTATACATATATGCCTTAAAAAAATTTAGAAAATTTTAGATGGAACTCGTCTACCCAAAAACTGTCTTAAGCAGTGGCATTAATAGAAGGGAAAATTGTCCTGAGCCCCTGCCCAAGTGGAGAGGCTATGAGTACAGGATCCAGACTCTGATCAATAAAAGATTCTCTCCACTTTTATACATGATATAAAAAGTCTTTTTCCATAAAGGTACTGGCTAAATTTTTAACCATAAGGAATCATTTCATGTCTTCAAGCTTTCCTGAAGCATGCATGCATGTATGCTATTTGTAACAATTCCTGTGACTACGACTAGTGCTGAGTGATCATTCTTGAAATTAAAATTGATAAAAACCTATTAAGAAATTCAAAGGGACAAGAAAGATTGCGCAATTTGGTAGCTGTTATATCCATCGAACATTCTATGGCCTGAAACTTGAACTTTGTTGCTGTCATTGACACTTTTACTGATCAGAAAGTCCGAAAAAAAATTTTAATAAATAAAATTTTCACTAAAATAACCGGTAATTTTAATTCAGTATCCCCTTTAAATTAAAAGTTCATAGTATCTACTAAAAATAATACGTATTTTATGTAGTACTTTATTATGAAGAAAATACAATGATAATACTTTGCATTGAGGGGCCCCCTATTCGAAACATTTGCCGCGGGCCTCATGGTATAGTTATGCCACCGGGCTTACGGCCGTTTGTACATAGTACAAATTGCATAGTGTCTCCTATATCATTTGACTGTAAAAATCTCTTAAATTTAAGTACAAAAAATTTTTTTATAAAAAATTAGAACTAGACGCAAAATTTTAACAAGAAATTCTTCTAGTTTATGTTGCATTTATTTCAAACTTTTATATTTCACAAAATTTAGCACCAAAAGTTTCACAGTTTTGTTTTGGATGTGAGAAATATAATTTTGATCTTAATAGTCATTGAAATTAATTTTAAACCGCGAAATATTATGAACATCACTTATTTGAATTAATAGCTGTGTTTAAATAATATTACTGATAACAGCACAAAGGCCAAGATGCTTTAATCATCATCATCATCATCATCATCATCAGTGATGCAACAGTCCCCATGGTGGGGCAAGGCCGTCTGCCTACGGACAGATTTCGAAACACGAAATGCTTTTCTTTTTTTACGAGGTAGAGTTGAAGATACGTGCAGATGATGGAGAAAAAAAAAATATTACCTTTTAAATGTAACAATTGAAGATTTTCCAAAGGCCATAAAAATACCTCCTCATTCAAAGTTGCAAATTTATTATAATTCAGCTCTAACTCTTTTAAACTCGGCATGCCTTCAAACATGTCCTCTGGTAACGAACTGAGTTGGTTACCGCTAAAACATAAAGTAAAAATTAAATATTATAAGTTAAAACATTAATTTCAAATTATTTATTTATTTATTATTATTATTTTTTTTTTTGCTTTAAAAAATATTTGTAGAAGAATTTTTAGTGATTTAGAATGATAAGGATAATTGAACCTTACTTACTAAATAAGTGTACAATCAAATCTGAATATATATATTTCTTATCTGGGTAGCTGATATTTTACTGTAACTCCATATAGTAAAATAAGATGAATGTTCACTTTTAATTATAAGCATCACAAGCATCCTATTCATTCTGTTTTACAGTAAGGAATCGCAATAAATGCTCAAAGCTGTCTTCCGGTTTTCATAAAATAAAGTGACGACACTAATTAGCAAGAATACTCTGTAGTAAGATGTTTCAAATATCTCGAGCAAAAGAACTTACTGAAATTGAAATAGAAAAGTATGATAATGTCGCGGAAGTAGTAAATCTATACAACTCAAATGTTAGGAGATCTAAAGATACTGTAGAAAATATATCATACGAGGAGTAATGGTTCAGTACCAAAGAGAACAGGAGTTAAGCCAAAGTTATTTCAAAGAGATTGGATATGTAGGTAAGTTTGCCATTTTTTAAAAGAATATCTTGTTCAGCTTATAGTTTCAATAAAAAGTTTTCAAGATCAATAGTTACTCGTGTTTTGAAAAAATGCAATAGGGTATGAGTCGATGTTATCCATGAATCTAATAATAAACTTTCAAAAGCTAAAAGCATATTTTTGTATTATTGATGAACATTTAGTTCTATCCATGTTCTACAAAGAGAACCACATGCCGTACTCGCAACATTAGTTTTAATTCTGCTAACGTGCCTTCTTAAAAAAGACGTAATCTTTCCGTCATGTCATTGTTGTTAGAGACAAGTATCTGACATCACTAAACGTTTCCCTTGTGAGTTATTTAAAATAAAGTGTAAATAACTCTCATAAAATTTAAGAACTTCGGGATAACATTCAATTTAAAGGTAATATCATTCCACAAGACATGCTTCAACGATTTTTTGCTAATTAGAGTCGCCACTTTAATTCATGAAAACCGGAGGACAGTTTTGAGTGAGCTTTCCTTTGTGTGCATACTGTATAACAAAATACATATTTGCACAACACATATTGGTAATCAAAGGTGAACATTCATCTTATTTTTCAATATGGGATTACAGTAAATACGTAAAGATATTTTCCAGTATTCATAGATTAAAAATTAAAGCGGGCACACATAATGGCCTTGACCTGTTCCAGCACTCCTTTTGGAATGTCAATAACGAATAAATTACAAAATGAATGATATATAATGTAAAAATAATAATATATAATGAATACAAAATTAATAAAAACAGCTTTGATTAAGAGATCAAATGATGTGTAGAGAATCCTTGTTCTAACTGATAGAACTAACTAACTAATCATAAGCTTCTAACTGATAACTTTCTAACTGATAGTAATATTTATTGATAATTGATCGTATGCCTCCTACTGTCAGTACAATGAGACTTCAAAGAATGGTAAAAGGAAGGATTGTATGTAGCCAGGGCTGGATTTAGATGAAAAGAAGACCTAGGCCACTTCACTTATGAGGCCCTTTCACCTCCCATTTTTAAGTTTGTAAATTACATGAGAGATAATAAAATACATCATTACTGTGATATATATCAATATGAAATATTGTCACAAAAAAAAATTTCAATAGTCTATAAACACTTCACTAAAGTATTGAACCAACTGAACTCAAAAGGCGAGAATCAAATGATCGTGTAAGCAATCCTAAAATAAGAATCTTCTAATAACATTAACACGCATTTCATATTATCGAAGTAATATGAATATAACCGAACATAGGAGTATCAATAGGTCTATTCATTTGTCTGTTCCAATCTGCACTTTATTTATGCAAGAACAAACCAGAGTTTAGCAGGCACGTCAAATATTTGCCATAGCAATCAGTGAACGTATGAACTATATTTTGGTGCAATCTAGTACATACAAACGAACAGACCCAATGAGCCGAACGCGTTGATCTTAACCAATACATTTTCATATTTGTTTATTACTCATATGTGTAGAATTTCTCCTTATTTTCGATTCAGTGTTTTCGTGTTTACTGTTTTTAGAATAGTGAAATTCTAATTTTGCTAACAATTTGAATGTAGGCCCCTCTTGATCTTGAGGCCCTAGGCTGAAGCCTAGTTAGCCTATAGGAAAATCCAGCCCTGTATATTGCGCTCGGGTCAGTCAAACTGCTGTATTCCATGTTGATGTTAATTCTTTCTTTTTAACCATCAAAATGTAAATTAAAATTACTTAAAATTATCTTGGAACAATCCAGCCTGTTTAATATCATTGTGTTATAATCTTTAAAATTTAATTTACAATAACTTCAGGTAAAAATTTCTTTCAGTACCTCAGCTGCAGTATGCTCAGTTTCTCAGCTGGATTAGGTAACATGGCTCTGCTCATTTCAGAAATCAAGTTGTCCCTCAAATCCAAGATTTTCAAGCTCTCCAATTTGCTGAAAGCCGTCGGATGGAGGAAAGATATTTCTGCTTTGGTGATACCTAGAAGCATGAGGGATCTTAGGGGTGGAAATTCCTGGTCCAGATAATTCATGGCCATAAGGTTGATATCTATAAGCTCCAGTCGCTGTTGGTTCCTCAGTTGAGACCAATCCCATTGTGCGATGTACTTCGCATCTGTGGCTCTCACTTCTTCCAAGCGGCCCTCCAGACCAACGAAAGCCAAGTCTTCATCTGACAATGACATGATTTGAGTGTTAACGAATGCGATCTGCAATGAGATTTCAATATGTCAAAATGCGAACCGAATATAAATTTCAAATTCAAGAATTATTAAGTGGAAAGGCTAAAAAATATTGATTTTTTTTACAGTGTTTCTGATAAATTATCAAAATAATTGTTCTGTTAGAAATATTATTCCTAACTCAAACCTTTATTAAATATAATTTGATATTAGAAATGCATATAATTTTAGCAATATATCGTTCTAATATTGGTAAAGCCTATAAGTAAAATATCATCAAGACATATAGAGAATTTATCATATAGACAAATTTACAACGATTAGGTTTGGTTTGTCACTCTACGGTCATTTTTTGCATATTTTAGGGTAATTAGATGGGGACCTACAGTTTAACGTGGATTTAGAATCACTAACAAATATCTATGCCACCGCCAGGTTTCCAACCTGAAGCCTGTGGTACCAAAAGCCAGAGAGCTAGCCATCAGGCAGTTTTACAATGGCTAATTTAATGATGGAAAAAATCAGGATGGTTTTAAAACTTATCATGAAGATTTTTCTGGGATTTTGATTTGCTTCTTTGGTTTCGTATAAAAACCTTTTCATAGAATTTATTATGTTCAGTTTGTGTTATAGTAATTGACTTTTGATTGTCTTATTAAGTATTGTCTTATTGTAGTGATTTCAAAAAATCACATAAACAATACATCTTGTTTATGCGATTCCGTAATTCATATTTTGAAGTGCATTTTATTCCTTTCTTACAGTTTACTTAAAGCTACCATCTGACTACTTCTGGTAACTTATTCCTTAATACTTACTTATATTGTAAGAAATATTGTTGATTGTCCTACCTTTTTCATCTACTTTATCTGAAATTTTTTTATACAAAATATACGGGAAGTTAAAAAAATATATCAGAAAACAGATAAATTTTTTATCTAAATAGAAGTGTATTCATTTAGATTTAATACAATTTTTAATTAATTTTTTCCAGATGATTAATGAGAAATAATGATAATTACCTTAATTTACAATAATTTATTTTTAATTTTCTGCTCATAAAAGAATATGATACAATATATAAATATTAAATCCGAGTGAATTAAAGTTTTCATGTCAAATGGTGTAAAGAAGAATCAGTCGTGAACAAATTCATGAAATTCCTTGAGATTCTCACCAAATACGGTTTTATATTTTAATGCAAATACCAAATTTCACCTAGGATGTTTACCCACTTTAAAACACTATTCAGTTTTAGAGAACAGTGACTGCAATGCATACCATTATCGAATTCTAACCTTTTTTTTAGCCCTCGTGGGCCTCGTGTTTCAGTTATGTGTGGGACAGTTTGCCTATGCTATGGAAACCCCAAAAAACTCCCACCATACAGCCTGATTGTCAATGTTTACACGGATTGTTATAATCCCTATCGACTGTAACAGAACGCCGCGAGTGGATTCAAACCAGGGTCTTCCTGTAAGCTTCGTGTACACGTTATTACTGGATCACGAATCGGGATAGCGTCAGATTCTCATGAAGTTTCCTAATAACGCTTAATCTGCTATGAATGTTCTGCATCAGTAACAAATTACCTCAAGATCAGATTGCCATTAAGAAAATTAATACTGTTGTTTCTTATCCCACTTGGTAGACATCTAGACCAAGCCCACGAACCCGTATGGATTAATGGTTGGAGGGAAAGGGGGAAGATTTTGTTGTGATGGAGAATCAGTAGGCAGAAGTCTGACTTGGCTCCGTGACGCTCTACAGTCGTATGAGACAGGGACCTACGACTTAAAGTGGATTCCGAACCACTACAAAAATCCGGGGCACCGCCGGGATACGAACCCGAAACCTGTAGCCCCGTGCGCCAGAGCACTGGACACTCGGCCCTTCAGGACTAATAAAATTAATGCGTGTTACTAGCAAGCCATTGTCATGCCTTCATTACTTTAAGAACTAACCAATAAAGACACATATCTTACTTTTTGATACCTCGTTTTTTCGAATAAAGTACTGGGTATGTAAGGAAGGGCTGAATCCATAAGAGTCAAGGAAAACATTGGATACATCTCTGTCGACTTGATGAGAGGTATAAGTTCCTCAGTTGCCATGATGTTGTTGCACAGCAACATGGGACCGTTCCCAAGATCCTTGCATATGCAGAAAGGAGAAATGCTTTCTTCGGGCGGGCACACGCATGATGCAAACCACAATACACTGAGTAAAATAAACAGGGAGAAGGATAACATGCTGTTGATTGCTAACCTAAAAAGAGAAAAAAATATGCAAGTAAAACATGTACAATACGATATGGAAAAAAAAAATATAAGGTTTTTATCAGATCACATGCATAAACAATAATTTTTCTCTGGTGCAAGTAGGTATTTCTATTTGAGTGAAAAAAAATGGAAAAACTGAGTTAACGAGCGATGCATCAACATGTTCTTTTTAGATTTATAATAATGACGTCAATATCACATTATACCAATATCCCATTATTATCAATATCACATTTTTAAACCTTTTATTTCATTAAAACGCTTTTAATAACTTGAAAATCAAAGTATCTTAATGTATCTTAATGTATAAATAATGGACTTAATAATGCTATTAAATAATGGGCTGGCTATAAATAATGTACTTAATATTAATATTGTTATTTTCATACAAAAAGTTTCAAGTTTCTTCATATCAAAAGTTTCTTTTATTATTTTATTAAAAATTAATAGCCGATATTTCATGCACATGCACTGTTAACAATCCTTTTTGATATTTTATCCTCATTCCATCAATTTTTGGTTTCATTAGTAGAAAATAGGGATTTCAGACAGAAATCCAACAAACTATGAAATTAGATTCTTTCCTAGAACTATCATATAAAATGAATGTTTTTTGTTTTCTTAACTATAGCAACTCGCTACTGAAGCTGAATATTTATAGCAGTTGAA
Source organism: Caerostris darwini (assembly GCA_021605075.1). Lineage (NCBI taxonomy): Eukaryota > Metazoa > Arthropoda > Arachnida > Araneae > Araneidae > Caerostris > Caerostris darwini. The sequence goes on from BPLQ01010149.1 coordinate 148,105, forward strand.
ACGTTACTTAGGAAACACTATGGGAATCTGAAGCACTGCAATTACTTGAGGCAAAGTCCTTTTTTAGTGTCCTTTTAAAAGTATCCAAATTTTTTTTACATGAGATGAAAATCATGAAAAACCTCAAAACCAAGTCGATATTGCCAGCAAAATATTGCCAAAGCGCACGTCGGCCATAGTATAAGAAAAGGAACAAATGATGATTTTTTTCACATTTTCTTTATTTTTTTAACTTAAATTTTTGTAGTAATTTGTCTTTATTCATTGTCTCTGAAATGGTTTCAGAATAATTCATTAGATGCAGCATATCAAGTGGAAACTGATATGTATCAGGCAACAAGTATCAAGCATTATGCCAATAAATAATAATATTATGAAGATATTTTCCAAAAATTATTACGATGATAAAATTTTCCTATTTATTTTAAAATAAATATGAAAATTTATATATGAATACATATAAATTTTCACTTTTAACAATAAAAATTTCAATATTCTATGATCATCATTATTAAATTTAAAACAAAATAAAATCAGAAATTTATTTATAGTTTTATAAATGTATTTATGTTTTTATTCATTGTAGGATAATTTTTTAACCTATTTTAGATTTTCAAATTATTAATATGGATATTGTAACTAACGTTATTTACATTTTAACATGGGTATATAGTGAATAAATATATTATATATATAATTAATCTTTTACATTTAATATATTTTGTAAACTGAATTTAGCAAAGTTAGGTAAGTTTATAAAAGCATTTTAGTGATTTAAAATCTTCTCATCATTACATATGAGACATATAGTTTTAAAATATTGTTTTGTCATGCAAAAATATTAAAAAAACGACAATAAAGATATATAACCTACCTTTTAAATTGAAAATAACGAAGATGATGTTATGAGCATAAAAAAAAGTATTGAAAACAATTTTATCTGACATCTGTGAATATCCCATGGTCATGTTTGCTTTTGTACCTTTACAGATCTATAATTTCTTTGTATAAAAAAATGGAGAACTTAATATATGATTACACCTATAATCAAATTGTAATTTGATAATAGAGGTAGGTATACAAAATTAATGCATAAAAACACATCTTATATATTAATTTAAAATAATGAAATAATGTTTAATGCTTTGTACACAAATATAAAACTTTTTTCTACTTATAAATATTTAAACTTAATCCAGTTTTATACCTTTCATTTCCTTCATTCTATTTAAATATTTTAGAAATTTTCCTTATGAAAAAATCAACTTTATAATTCAATGAAAAATTATAACTTTATTAGTTAATTTAATGTAATATTACATGATGTTCTTTATTGTGTAGGTTAAAAAACGTTTAGCTACATAACAAAATTAAGAAGTGAAAATTATTAAAATCAATTTATAAATTTAAAATATCGAACTTGTTTTAATATTTTAAAGAAAATTATCTGTTATTTCGTCTCGTTAATAAATTAATATAAAGTAATGTTAAATATTTTAGAATAAATAAAAAAACATTTATAGCAGTTCAAATGTTCTAAGAAATTTCCCTATTAATTGTTTTAAAAACCAAAATTTATGATTAAATAAAATAATATCTTAAACATCATTTAATCTCATAGTCAAAAAAAATATAAAATATGTATTTTTATCATGAAATTACAAAACTACATTAGATATTATGTCACTTGTATCATACTCCTTTCATTATTATTGTAAAATTTCTTACAAATAACCAACCTAGCCTACTCATAATATGAGCAGTCAGCTTGCAAAAGAACTCAAATTCAAATCTACTAGCAATATGAATGTACTGCTTTCAGATAGGAATAGACTCGACGAAAATTCTCTTTTTACTCTATACGATTCATAAATATATGACAGCTACTCTTCTCAGACGGCCATATTCTTCTATTATCGCCCGTCAATTGACTGCCAACGACATACACAAAGGGACACAATACACACATACATTTATATATATTGTAGCATTTTCCCACGGGAAGAGTTGTAGCCTTTCTTTCCCAGGAGAGAGGAATTTATATTTTTTAACAAGTACATAATAACAACCTATCACTCAAATTCACTCACTTATCATGACAGCAGATAAGCAGTGTTGTGGATAGTTATATTACATGAAACTAGTGTTTTGCATCAATGAGAACAATGTGTCACTCAAATCTGATAGCAGATATTCAGTGTCATGGATAATGAGACCTCATGAAATCAGCGATTGTCTGTGCGACCTTCACATATCGAAACAATTGCAGATGGAATATGGACTACTACACTATAAGTTATTGTAACGTGATGGTTGATAGGCCATAAGCTAAGAAAGTGTCTACACCAATGAGAAGTGAGGGAAGCTGCCCCCCCCCCCCCGCCCCCTCCGTCTTGACGGATTTTCTTAAATGAAGCTCTTTAGACAAGAAGTGGGGGTTTTTCCCCTGAAGGGACTGAATAGGCCGAAGATTTGAGCTTTTGAAGCTTGAAGCTTTTGAGCTTGAAGATTTAAGATGAGAGCCCCTTGTGATTTCGTGTAACACGACATGTGATAATTAAGATCTGCAGCAAACCTGGTGCATTAGATTCGTCGTAGATTTGAGAACTCTGAAAATTTCCGTTCTTGGAGTGAATTGCACTTGTGAATCAAATTAACTTTAATTTTCATTTTTTTTTTTTTTTGTAAATAGAGTTCAGTACATATATATGTAATATCGTATTTTCATATTCACATTAAAAACAGGGGTTTTTGCATTGTGTTCTATCAAGTATACCAATACAAGTTCCTGGCGCACGGGTAAGCAAAATTATTGCCTACTGGAAAGCCTTTTTCCTCCACATTTTCTCCACATTTAGATGCTATATTAGAAAAAAACACAGGAAAACTCCCACCAAGTAGCCGAATTTTATGTGATGCGTTCATACAAGGTGTCACAATCCGCACTGAATTTTCTTTATCTTTAAAAGCAGTGATTGCAATTCATACCACTGGCAGACTAGTTCTTTGCACACTAGCTATCGAGTGATCAACCATAGGTCCAACATTTACTTATTATTTAGTGCACATATTTAAAGGCATCATGTTTTTCAAATCCTGTTAGCTATATTTGAATATAACTAGTTGTTTATGAAATTCGCTTATATATTGAAAAACCACATTGTATAATATTGTATAACAATATTGTGTAAGTCCTTCAATTTATTTGCAAAAAAATCATGAAATAGAAAACATTAAGAAGTTTAGGTTTAGAAGAATGAAATTAAATGAGAAAAAAAATGATAGGACAGCTATCAGGATAGCATTTAAAATCAAAACTTCGGCCCTGTATTTGTTTTGTTTGCAAAATCAAGATTTTAAATATTTAAAATCTTATTTATTGAACTAAATATAAACGCTTATTTTCTTCCTAGTTTAAATATAAAATTTAATTCTTGTCCTTGCCCTACTTTTATTATAATAATAATTTAATTACGAAATCATATTGATACTGATTGAAAGCATGATAGATATTTTTTTCCCTTCAAAAATTCTGCCATGCCTGATAATAAAGTACGTCAGAAAGAGATAAAATTCATCTTGGTTTATGTGTTACTAAGAAATGCTCAATTAATATCAGATAATGGCGATAAATTTTTTTTATTCAACGGAACTCTTTTTTTTTGTATTGTAAAATTTTGATTAATAACTGTCATTAATTTGTCTAAATATTTCTCAATTATTCATAAAATCTCAGAAACGAATTTTGGGAATTTCGTTAATGTGATCTAAGTATAACAGTTTTTGATGATAAACCTTTCTTTTTTTCAATTCCTTCTATTAGCTCACACTCTCCCTATATGATATATCTTGTTCCAATTTTCAATCGTTCATAAAATACTTTTTATTCATCCACTCCAGTTCAAATACATTATTTTTTTTGAACTTGTAGTGGATGACACTGGATGTTAATACAGTTTTTGCAAATATTAATTCAGTAATTAAATTTAATTCATTAATTTTAGTTTTTTTAGATTTAAGTTGCATGCATCTACCAATAGATGGCGCCAGATAAACTTAAAAAAATGAAGGAAAATTATTTATAAAGGGCTTTCTGCAATAGAGTGAAAAAAAAAATTGGAATTGACTTTAAAAAAAATTTTTTTCTTTATATATATTACTTGTTTGGTTAGAAGTTCAGAATCTTTTAGCTTCTTTGAACCTCATTTGGGCTATACATAAAATATTAAAAATTTATTGATAGTTGTTAAGTAGAAAGTATTAATAAAAATGAATGATCTAAATTATTTATCTTGATAAAAAAAAAAAGCAAAAAATGTTGCAGTGTATTCGGTTGCGCAGGTTGCGGAGCGGCGTGCAGGTTGTGCAGGCTGCGGCGTTCAGGAAGAATAGTCTGTAGGCTTCGATACTCTCACCCGAGAGGAAGTACAGCGCAACTTGCACTCCTGCCGAGAAACATTTAGTTCAAGTTTTTCATCCCGAGAGAGGTAATTTAGTTAACCTGTGGCATCGAAAAAGTAAGATCAATTTTCAATTTAAAATTCCCGGGGCTTATGAAATTTCAATTTTCTTTTACTTTTTTAGGTTGCTGGCACTGTGAAATTTGAAGCCAAAGTATTCATTAGTGTTTTGAGTTACGCTTGACTTTGTGAGACGCTAAAACGGACTCCCGCGATTTTTGAAATGTCTGAATTCATGGAGCAAAGAACTTGCGTTACATTTTGTTGGCGGAAACGTATAGAATGTTGCTGAAGGCCTTCGGTGAGCATTTCCGTATAGGAAAGAAATGTTTAGAAGTGGTATGAGCAGTTCAAAGAAGGCAGAGAACGCGTTGAAGACGAAGAGCTCTCTGGTCGTCCATCAACCTCAACCGACGAAGCTCACGTCCAAAAAATAGACATTTGATGCTTGTAAACCATCGATTTTCAATTAGAGACCTTGCTGATGATGTTGGAATTTCAAAAGGATCGGTCCATTCTATTTTCTGCTTCAAACGTGTCAAATCTCGATTGGTACCGAAAACTGAATGCGTCAGCTCCCACTGCATTGATTCTTTGTGACTTTTTCGCCAAAAATGAAATCCATATCGTTCCACAAACACTGTATTAAAATTCCCTAAACTCAAAAGACCCCTCCGTGGACACTGTTTTGAGTCGATTGAAGAGATTCAACTTGAATCGCCGCGCGCTTTGAAGACCATCCCTGCCGGTGACTTTTTAGCATACATTGAGGATTGGGAAAAAAGTTGACATAAGTGTATTGTGTCCGGAGGAGATTACTGTGAAGGTGATGAAATAAATTTGGAAGAATAAATAAGATTTTGAAAAAAAAAATAATAATTGGTCTTACTTTTCGGACGCAGTAGTATATATATGTAACAGGGCAATTACTGTGGAAGCTAAAGTATTTGTGCAAATTAATGTAATAAAATTTATTATTTTATAATTAAAATGTGAATTACTATTTATTTAAGTTGTCCATATTTATATGTACATTGTTAAAAATTTTTCGCGTTCTTTTTAAATTTTAAAGGCTACAAATTCCTCTGCAACAAACTATAGATTACTTAAAACAACTTTTAATCAATAAATTTTATCCAATGTCCTTGCGTTCTTAGAAAAGTTATGAAATATACAAGTGAAAACATAAGTCACATTTCTGTTGAATTACGTGGCAAAATTAAAACAAAAAAATTTGCTTGCAGTAAACGTATTGCACATACAATTTAATTTGATCTCATGCTGTCACATATCAAGGAAAGACTTTTCTAGAAATAATTCCTTTTAATTAACACCGTGTTACGTGGGAAAAAAAATTTCCTCTCCAATAACTGATGCGGAACTTTTTTCAGAAGCCTTTGAGTTGGATTCCTCCTAGCAACAGTTTTTGTGTGACCTTTCTACCGAATGGTGATCGAAGTTTGCTTAAAAACTAAATCACTGTGCGTGATGATAATGGAGTTTTAAAAATATTTCAAGAACTATTTTCGTAATTGGTTGCGCAAGCATAATTTTGCGCAATAATTTCTTGCGCAATCGATGATTTGATAATATATATATATATATAATTTTTTTTAAATTATGAAAGTTTTGTTTTTTGTAAATGTATCAGTCAGAGGTATTTATTAGCAGAAAAAATTAAATTATCCAAAAATGCAATTATATAATTTTCAAGTTATACAATTTTTCAATTAAGAAAATTCATTTTTCCAATTGTTTTTGATCGATACTGTAAGCTATTTAGGTAATTTAAAATTACAATATACACTAGAGTAAATAGCATTTTAAAGTTTATAAATATTACTATATTCATGATTAGTACATAATTCTCTTATTTAAAAAATTCAACTTCTACAAAACTCTTTTTATGCAATAAATAAATTTACATTTAAATGAATAATTTTTAATTTCTTTTCTTGCAATTCAAAATAAATTACTCAGTTATTAATCAATGATCCTAAATAAATAATGACAAAGCAGACATATGAAGAATAAATTTTTAACCAATTTAATTAAAATTTATTTTTTAACCAATTTGGTCTAAGTTCTTAATCTTAATTTGATTTTTACACTTTCGTGATTAGTGCACAATTATCTAAATTAACGAAATAAATTTCTAGAAAAATCTTTTTATGGAATACATTAAACACTGAGTATAATCAAGTAGCATTTACATTTAAATTATTCATTTTCAATTTTTTTTTCTTGCAATTCAAAATAAATGACTTCGTTATTAATCAATGATCCTAAATAAATAACGACAAAACATATATATGAAGAATAAGTTTTTAACCAATTTAATCTAAATTTATTTTTTAATCAATTTAATCTAAATTTTTTAATCAATTAATTATAAATTTATTTTTTAATCAATTTAATCTAAATTTATTTTTTTAACTAATTTAATCTAAATTTTTTTTTTAGCCAATTTAATCTCTTTTTTTTTTTTTTTTGCCAATTTAATCTAAATTTTTTAAAAATTTAATCTAATTTTTTTTAAACCAATTTAATCTAAATTTTATTTTTTAACTAATTTAATCTAAATTTATTTTTAACCAATTTAATATAAGTTTTAAGTTCTTAATTGCGATTGGTTCTTATATAACTAATTTTTTTTCAAACCGAAAATGAAATTAACTTGACTAATTTTTAAAATTTATGTAGTAAATATTGCTTTAATATTTTTCTTTCTAAATTCTTACATTTTACTAATAATTAAATTGAATACTACTTGTAAAATAAAATTTAAATAAGAAATTTTCGGCGAATATTCTGACTAAAGTTTTTGAATCTTTAATTTTAAAATAAATCACATATTGATGTTTGAGATTGTATCTGTTAACAAATCAATCGATGACCTCTTACGTTATTTAGACGGATGACTAATAACGATTTCTAGAAAAAATGTTTTCTTTAAAAAAAAAAAGGTGATAAGATACATGTAATTCTTCGAACAGCCATTTGAAGTGATTATTGAACTATTGATTTGAACATTGGCTGGTGATCAAAGTCAGATTATGAAATTATGTTTTTGGATTAAAAGAAAAAAAGAATTAAAGTATTGTAAAAATACCAACGACCTTCTCATATTTTATTAGATTAAAGCATGCTAAGATGTGATAATGGAGGATTATATTATACGAAAACATGCTGTTACTAGGAATAAGCTAATGCATTACTCATTTAAAATTTTTTAGTCTTTAATTATTTTGGACCTGAGCTTCGTCGGTTGAGGTTGATGTCAACCAACGCGTTCTCTGCCTTCTTTGAACTGTTTATACCGCTTCTAAACATTTCTTTCCGATATAGGAATGATCACCGAATGCCTTCTGCAACATTCTATACGTTTCCGCAAACATAATTTAATGCAAGTTCTTTGCTCAATGAATTCAGACATTTCAAAAATCGACGGAATCAGTTCTGGCGTTTCATAAAGCCAAGCATAATTCAAACACTAATGAATATTTTGTAGTGAAATTTCACACAGATGTCAAGGACAGTGCCAGCAACCGAAAAAAAATATTTTAATTTCATAAGCGCTGGGAATTTTAAATTGAAAATTGGCCTTTTTTTTTGGACACAATAGTAGTTATATAAATCAAATTGCGATTAAAAACGTAGAACTTAGATTAAATTGGTTAAACAATGTAGGTTAAATTGGTTAAGAAGTAAATGTAGATTAAATTTGTTAAGAATTAAATGTAGATCAAATCGGTTAAATAAAATAAATTTAGACTAAAAAGGTTAAAAATTTATTCTTCATATATATGCTTTGTCGTTATTTATTTCAAATAATTGATTATTAATGGAGTCATTTATTTTATTGAGCATTTTTATTCCTATTACTGATTGATTTTTATAATAACGCCGTGAAGGAGCACGATAATTCTGTAAGCCGGAAAGCCCTTTCGTTGCGCTGGAATAGAAGTGACAGATGTGTGAATCCTCTGGATACCATTCTTGAAGATGATCGTTCAAAACAGTGGGAACGAAACATGTGTGCAGTGTAGCAGGCCCCCAGTGGTGTGGCATTTGTAATGCTGCATTATTTACATCTGGGGACACAGAAAGTAAGACTGGCACAGGCATCACAGATCGTATACAAGAAAACAACTGAATGAAAACTAAAAAAATAATAAAAATACTATAAAAAATTTCTAAAATAAAGGACAATCTTCTAACAAGAACTCACTCATTCCCCTTAAATACAAAAAAAATAAAAAGCTCTAAGGAGACATAAACTATTGAAAACTCACAAAACCAGAAAGAAAATAAAAAGTATTTTCTATAACCTGACAACGACGAGATACATTTGCTAATCGAAAACAAAATAAATATCACTAAACAAGTAATATATAAAAAAAAAAAAAAATTTTAGTCAATTCCTACTTTTTTTTTCACTCTATTGCAGAAAGTCCTTTATAAATAATTTTCATTCATTTTTTTAAGTTTATCGGGCGCCATCTATTGGCAGATATATGTTAAATCTAAGAAAAACTAAAATGAATTAATTAAATTTAATTAGTGAATTAATATTTGATAAAACTGTATTAACATCCAGTGTCATCCACTACAAGTTAAAAAAAATGTATTTGAACTAGAGTGGATGGATAAAAAGTATTTTATGAACGATTGAAAATTTGAACAAGATATATATAAGGAGAGTATGAGCTAATAGAAGGAATTGAAAAAAGCTCTAAAGAGACATAAATTATTGGAAATTCACGAAACCAAAAAAAAATTATTTTCTGTAACTGGACAAAGAGGAGATATATCTGTTAATTGGAAAAGAAATAAATATCACTAAAAAGGGATCATAAAATAAAAATTTCTAATCCATCGTCATTAACATATATCCTATTGATAATATTAAATTCAACAGCATGTTCCACGTCTTCGAACTTATCGATTTGTTACAAGCAATCCATAAGTTGGACGAGAAGAATCTAGTGATTAACGGAGGCATCAGCACTTTAATGGAGTAATAGACACTCAGAAAGTACATAAATCACGTAAATGGCCATTTTGTTTTACACTGAGTTCTTTCACTGTGTCTTACGGAAAAGAACTTACACTGCTTGTTAATGATACGGTGAACTGCCCCTACCGGCCAAAAATTTCTAATTTGTTGTAAAGAGTGAAATATGCTATTTAGCTTGCTCATCAAATTGTGAGTTTCCAATAATTTATGTCCCCTTAAAGCTTTTTCTTTGTATTTAAGTGAGAATGTGGGAGTTTTTCTTGTTAGAAGATTGCCCTTTATTTTCGAAATTTCATATAGTATTTTTATTGTTTTTTTTAGTGTTGTATTTAAATCTTTTTACTTCGTTATATCAACCGTCCTTTTTTTTCCCTAAAAATTTAAAATTTATTGTATGTGTAAAATATTATTAGTACGTCAAAAAATTTTTGTCATATAATAATTTTAACAATACATTTCAGTGGCTTTATGATTATTTTTTTATTAAATAATACATAATCTTCAAAAAAAGTGCTGCTCAAAATTATAACACTCTTTGACAATTTTTTTTTTCATTCGTGTAATCAGTTTAGAAACAAATATTCAAAAAAAAATTTTAATAATTTTATTGTTCATTGTTTAAATTTTTTTGATACGCATTGTGACAAACTTAAAAATGGTCTTAATTGTGTAATATGTTATTGTATTTTTTGGTACCAGCAATTTTTGATTATTTGATTTATTGTAGTTTTATGAAGTAAATCTCTTTTTATATATATAATTTATTTTTTAGTATTTTTTTTACTTTTTGTATATTGCATCAAATTTACGTATAATTTTGATATCATGTTCTTCTATGATTCAAATTTGATTTTATGTTTTTCTTCTGCGATTCGTACTATTATTCATTGTCAACTATTTGTTCTTCTAGTTGATTTCATGTTCTTATTGTATAATTCATAGTTCATTTCACGTTCTTCTTCTGTGATTCCTAATTGATTTCACGTTCTTCTATGATTCCTAGTTGATTTCCTGTTCTTCTATGATTCATAGTTGATTTCATGTTCTTCTTCTATGATTCATATTTGATTTCTTGTTTTCTGCTTAATAGTAATAACTGTTTGGATGATTATTATTATATAATAGATATTATATCCAAAAAAACAATTCTAATGCATTATCGACTTAGAATTTTTTAACCTAAAAAATATAATAATAAATAACATCATTGCCAATTAATTTGTTGTAACTAACAGAATTTTGAATATCCTTTTGAATTTTTTTTTTTTAAATACCATTCGAAAATGCAAGAATTTTTTTTGCCAAACCAACCCTTTTTGAATGTAAACTGTTCCACTTTGAAAGCAATTAAGATTATAAAACAGGAAACAAAATCAAGATTTCAGCTGAGCATTCTAAACAGCATAGCAAAAAATATAAGCTAATGTATATGAACTTACATGATTACAAATTAAATTTTTTTTATTGTCAAGTCGTGAAATTAAATGTAAAATTATTAAAATAGTATAAAAATTATGAGACAAAAAATTATTGAATAAAATAATTAACATGCGTTATGTTTATCTTTTTCCAAAACATTATTTTTTAGCAATTATTAAACTTACGGATGATATTTATTTTCCTTACTATACATTCCCATTTTTTTTAGTTAACAGTTTTAACAATACATAATTAACTGTTAAAAAGACAGTCTTTTTGTCCACGTGAAATATATTTCATTGATTCCTTTTGACACTTCAATTGGACGTATCATGAAAATGAATTGGCGACTTCAAAAATATCCTCTAGTGCGCATGACATCGATTCGAATCCATCATTCCATTCTCCTTCGAACACCATTTGTCTCAATGAACGATTCAGAAAAAAGGAAACGCCCTTCCCAATCATTATTCTCAATCGGCCTGTTGATTAAGAAACCTTCGCAGGAACAAGACCACTTCCTGTTGTTAATTTTTGTGGTATTATTTTTAGGCGGTGGCATCGCTCTGTTTTGCATATCGATTACGCTGTGACGTAAGAGAGAAGCCGTATGGTTTTGTGCTCAAGCGTGAATGAAATGGTGCTACGTTGATGTGTATGAATGAAACTCAATTTTATTGCCGATATTGTCGTTGTGAATTGTTTTTATTGTACGTTTTGTGTAAGTGTGTGTGTGTTCTAAATATTATAAGTAAAAAAGTTTCGAAAATATTAGTTTTGTGCCACTTATATAGTGAATCACTTTTAAAGTCATTTTCATAAATAAGTGTATAATAGTTTTTTTCATTAAAAAATGTTTTTTGAAAATTTTTTTTAAGAAAATTTAATATTTTAATGAACATTTTAAATTTCATTAAAAATATTAAATTTCCCTTTAAAAAAATTTCATTAAAAATATTAAATTAAAATTATTAAATTTAATATTTTTAATAAGAATTAAATTTTTTTTAATAAATATTTTCATTAAAAAAATTTTATTGAAAAAAAAAATACAAAAAAAGGTTGTTAAAAATTAAAAGCCTGTTAAAAAATCATTTTGTCTTGAACAATTAAAACAAATAACTCGTATATAAACATTGATCATGCTTATATACGAGTAATTATAGTCATAACTCGTACATAAATATTGATCATAATTTAATGTTGTGTCTTATCCTAAATTTTCTGCAGTGCAGTGCTCCTTCCATGAGTGATCTGCTCATGGAAGGAGTGAAAGGGGGCAGCTTCTGTTGTAATAGAGCACTTGTAGGTAGAAGTCTGACTTAGCTCCGTGTCACTAAAGAAGCAAGGCAGCTTTTAAGAGGAATTCCTCGCATTTGCGTATCGTATGAGTGAAAAGATGGAAAATCCCACCAGGTAGTCAGATTCACGAAGCAATATGTTGAACATCCCAAACGCCATCGAATCTCATCGTTCTTTGAAAGTGTCTATAACAAAGCCTCCAGCTGATTGAACCTCAGCCCTAATGCTTACAAGCGGCGCACGTTGCCACTGAGCCTTGAATCGGACAACATGCTTTAATTAACTTGCTAATATTTTTTTTGTAACTATTATATTGTCAAATTATACAGGCCACAATTCTAAAAAATTCAACATAAATTCGACCAAGATGCGATGCAAAATTTGTGTAAAATCTATTCTATTGTTGTGAGAAATATAAGGATCCTGCCATTTACTAAGCCAATTCATTCATAACTTACCAATAATGCTCGACAATACATCTATATTTATTGTTATTTCTGGTTTTCTGGTTAACTGTGATAATATGAGTCCTGTTAAAAAGGTGGCTTTTGCAAATGTAGAGGGTAGAGGTGGACCTAGCACACGATGGACACAGATCTGAAGACATTAAAAGTGAATCGTTGACGGACTGTGGCGTCTGATGAGATGTGTCGAAGGAAGCTTGTTGAGACGGCTTTGGCCTGTAACAGGCTGTAGTGCAAGTGAAGAAAAAGAATCATAACTGAATAACTGACGATTTAAAGTAATTAAAAAAAATCAAACAAAAAAACAATTGAATCACATTTCTACATTTTAAAAAACTCATCCTTGAAAAAGATAAAACATGTTCCAAAACTTTTAATCTATTTTAATGAAAAATAGACTTTTGAAACAACAAATATATACATACATTTACATAGATATATATTCTTTTATCTTCTCATAGACCGGTAAATAAATAGATGTATGTTCCGGCATAACTTAGAAGCTAATTAATTTTTCTGAATTTATTATTTCATTCCAAAATTTTTTAACAATAATTATATTTTGTGTAAACGAATAAATAAAAAATAAATTAGTTCAAGTTAGTTCAAAATGAAGAAATTAAAAAACATTATAAAAAAATCCTTACTTAAAAGATTTCAAGTGTTTATTATGCACAATTAATAGAAATATAAAAATTTAAGAGAATTGTAAAATAATTATAAAAATAGTATTAAATAATTATAAAAGTATTACAAATATAGGATAATGCAATAATTATTAATAATTTATGATTTAATAATTATGAAGTCTTTCTTAATAATCATGAGATTATTAAGAAAGACTTCAAGAATTTATCAAACCAATATATAAAATAAATATCAAACCAATTTCTCTTTTCTTTCTTCAAAGACAATTTTCTTCTTTGCAACAATTTTTTCTTGAAAATGACTTTTCATAACTGTAAAAACATTTCCATTTTTTGTAAACATTGTCGAGTGTAATTTGTTATCATCTAGATGATAACAAATTACACTCGCAATATACATATACAACATGCAATATACATATATTTAGCGTATTTTGAAGCATGTCGATAAAATTTTTTCAATAAAGTTTTTCATCATCACCCTCAAATTTTCAACATCGTGTTTTCTAAAAGCAAAACAAATATCGATTTTGAAACACAAGTGTTGAGAGAAATTCTTAATCCTGTTACAATTACTAATCACTTAAAAGCTCAGTCCATAGTTTTGCTCGTTTTACGAATTTTTTCCCTCTTCTTTTTTAAGATTCGTATTTTTATTCATCGAACTAGCATTTTTTTAAATATTGTTTTAATCGCAGAAATATATATTAAATTCATCGAGTATTAAGAAACGAGCAGCAATTTTTTAGTGTTAAAAGTTTATTTAACAAAAAAAGCAAAAAACGTTAAACTTGGTTATCATACTTTTTATTAGGACAGAAAGTAAGCAGAATTATTTATAGTAGACTATTAAAATCGTTTTTTATAATTTCATGATCATTGAGAGTTAAATATTTCTTATATTATCGTGAGTTCATATCAATTATATATTTTGTTACAATATTATATATTATATTCACATCAATTTTAAATCATAAATTCTTAATAATCTCATAATTATTAAAAATTTAATGATTCGTAAATTCTCATCATCATCAACAATGGCGCAACAGCCCCATGGTGGGCCAAGGTAGTCTGCCTATTGACAAATTTCGAGACAGGAGATATTTTCTTTTTGCGGGATAGGTTTCTCAGCCCTTCGCCCAGCAGTCATGTCAGACCGGGACCTACGGCTTAAAGTGGATTCCAAACTACTACAAACATTCATGATACAGCGGGGGCTCGAAAATGAAATCTGCAGCGACAGAATGCTAGTCACTCTACCATCATTCCCCATCCTATATTCATATCAATTTTATATTTTTTACAATATCATATATTCCTATGAATTTTACATAATAAATTCTTAATAATGTCGTAATCATTAAGATTTTGATGATTCATACATTATTTTATATTCATATCAATTTTATATTTTTACAAGATCATATATTCATTTCCCATATTTTTTACAATATCATATATTCTTGCATCCATATCAATTTTACATGATAAATTCTTGGAATCGCAACATGCAGCTTTTGTTTTCAAGCTCTGAGCACTCGACAAAGATCTTTCACCACTTGAACGGCAAATATGTAGTTTTATGTTATTGCACCAGGAAGGCTGATAGGTTATACTGCTTATGAGCACTGGGCTACCATAATTTAGAACGAATAGCCCCCTAAATGTGATATTGGAGAGTTAGTACCCTCCTATCTTCTCCAAGAGTCCTTTGGAAGAATTTTCTAGCTTCTGGATTTAATATGCCCATTACAAAAATAGACATAAAAGCTTTCTATCTGACATTGTTTGAGGAATTTTGAACCAAGAACCCCAAATTGCGTATCCATTTTGAACTTACGCTTGTTAGAAGTGTTTTGAAGTGACTCTTTTCTGGTACTCAGATTGCTGTGCAGCCCTACTTTCAACTATCAAGATTTAGTCTTTATAGATACTATCACCACTTTTATTTTAACAATCCAGTTATGAGCTTCATCTGCCAGTAGGCAGACGACCTTGGTCTACCATGGGGCTGTTGTAATACTGAAGAACGAGAAGTAGTTATGAACCTCAGTAAAATAAAATGTATTTTCTGAAGATCCCTTCCCATGTGAAACTTGCGAAACGTCAAACGGTTTAGATTGGAGGGCATCATCCAAATTACTCCAACATACTCTCTCATTTTTCAGTTTTCAATTCATGATGTGAACTAGATTTCAGTGGTAATGAAATTCATACAAAAGATGAGTATTGATATTTCTATGATTCCCAATAATTACTCCAAAACAACTACAAAAAGGAAAAAATTTAAATTATTGTTAAGAGAACTCTTCTCTGCTTATGAAGCGTAGTAGTTGTATAGCTGAGAGGTATTTTGTTACCTATGGCTTTATTGGAACTCCATCCATACGCATTTGGCCATTTACTACAGAAAAAAAAAGAACATATAAAAAAATGAAAATTACAAAGTTAAAGGGCCAGACATTCTTGACAAAAACGACAAAAAGGCCTTAAAACCGGTTAAAAACCAGTTAAATGTTCTAAAGGTAAAAATTTAAAAAGCTAGAAGCCCCATAGTTCATGTGATCAGGACATGTTTTCTCTGGCCCTCGAGTTAAGAATACACAAATCGCCATTCTGTTGTAAGCTGGAGTCCAGTCTCGAGCAAACAAGTAGATGGGCCTCGTTCATCTTCTCTGTCTTACATAAAACACAGTTCACAATTTCTATTTAAACCAGATGTTCGTCCAGGCAGTCGTGTCTAATTCTTAATCTGAAATTGACAACAGCCTCTTTGCCAGTTTGTCCACTACATTTTTTCCAAGTTTCTTTTTTTTCCCCTGAAAATAACAGTTACGAATACTTTGTAAAATGAAATGCATTTGCTGAAGATCCCTTCCTATGTGGAATTTACGAGATGTCAGACGATGGGACTGGAGCTCTCTCTTATACTGCAGATTTTAATTCTTGGTGCTAACCACACATAAGTGGTAATAAAATAATTCGTGCAAAGAGGAGTGCTTATGTTTCTATGATTCCGAATAATATACTTTTATTTTCCCTGAAAGATACTACAAAAGGAAAATTCCAAATCTTCATTTGCAAAACTCTCCTCTGTTCATGAGATGTAATAGTGCAGTAAAGTGGTGCTACTAGTTCTTGATATAATGGAAATCTGTAAAACCACTATTTCCAAATGTCTTCCCAAACTTTTAAAATATCACAAATTTGAATATGGATGTACTGTTAATAGTGTTTGCTTCAGGTGTAATACTGAATAGGCTTACCACAGTTCAATGGATTTAACTCAAAAATGTCAAAATATCTTATTTCGAGATTTTTTTTTTCCCCTTTATTATACTTTAGAATCTTAAAAATGTTACAGCAAAGCATTTTGTCACGATGACAATTCTAAAGTTCATCTTTATAAAATTAAACTAAGCTCACTTTTGAAATCTAAATAGGAGGAAAGAAGAACTTATGATTTTTGAATAGAATTATAAATAATTATTTGAAACGCCAGCAGAAGAAGATTATCCTAAATAACTGTAATTGTGTCTCATACATAATTTGTTTATTACACTCACTCTAACCTTCTACTTTTTTTGCCTTTTTTCATAAAATTTCCTTGTAGAAATACCATTGAGCAATTGTATGACATTCAGTTTTATTTTCTTTTTTCCTTTCTTTTTAAATTTAGTGGAATGAAATTTCAAAGAACAAATTTCCATTTACCCACCTTATGTTAATTTAATTTGATGTTCTAAAAAACACTATAAAAATTAACTTTGTGATTTAGGGTTAAGCTTTGTAAGTAATAAAAAGAAATTTTTTTTTTACAAAAAAATGTGTTTCTACAAAATATCAGCATGATAAAAAATTAATGCGACAAATACTTAAAAACAAAAAAAGTATCGAATACAAAAAAATACGTCTGAATTTTGCACGGCGAAATTTAAACTTAATTCATGACACAATTTGCTGTAAAAAAATCATGCTTTCTTTTCCATTTTGAAACAAATTAATTATACAAGAGTCGATAGATAAATGATACATAAAAATGATTGCTTATTCGATAATTCTAATTTGCAATTTTGATTACATTAAAAGAAAAAATAATTTTTTTTATTTAAAATTAATTTAAAATAGTATTAACTTTCAAGGAAAGATTTAAAAAAAAAGTACGAAACGTGTTACGATTTTTTTATAGTCTTTTAACTAACACAGGAACTTTAAATTATTTTTTTTTAATTCTTCATTTTTACTACACATAGTACAATATCATACTTACAATGCATCATTCAATGTAATTGCATAAATGTAATTCCAATAATAAATGTATTCCATAAATGTAAATGTATTCCATAAATGTAATTCCAATAATTGTAATTCCAATCAATGCTGCAAGTTACATAAAATTTTGATCAAATATTTTCAATCATCTAATGCATACTGTGCATAAGAAATGCTTTTTTATAGGAAGTTAAGTCAAAATTCATAAATTTTTATAATTTTTATTCATTTATAAAGTTTTAAATTTTTTTTTCAAAAACTACTGACAGATTATTCACAAAAAAAAATAATAAATAAATAAAATAAATAAATAAAAACCCTAAAAGTGTTGATAAAATGATAAAACTTTTATGAAAGTAATAAAAAAAAATATGATGCTAAAATGTCGAGCATTAAAAAATAAGTACAATTTCAAAATAAATTTTAAAAATTTTTTTTGAAGAATTTTGATTATATTTAAATTTTAAATTCACGGTCATAACTATATAAAGTTTAATTTATTTAGAAAAATTATGTTTTGAGTTAAAAAAATAATGTTTTCAGTTAGTTAGGCCTGATGGCCAATTGGCTAGCTCTCTGGCCATTGGTAGCACAGCTTCAGGCTCGAATCCTGGAGGTGGCATAGATGTTTGTTAGTGGTTAGGCATCCACGTTCAACAGTAGGTCCCGGTCTAATTCGTCTAAAGTGTGCACAAAATGACCGTAGAGCGACAAAGTTAAAAAATATTTATTATTGACAGCTTTTCATTGATAGTAAAAATTTCAAAATTTTATTTATATATTGAAGCAAATAGATTCTACATTAAATGCTGTCTAAAATAAAATCAAAACTTCCTTAAAAAATTGAAATTCTTTCTTTAATTTTTTGTAACTCACATGATATCACAATACTTTTTTTTATTTTGAAAATCGTTTTTATATACTTAAAATATTTTTAAAGATATTAGTTGTATATATGGGATACGGCGAGGTTGTTCCATGTTAAAATTTAATAATATCTTTTTATTGTAATTTTATGAAAATTTCAAAAAAAAATCAATATGCTTTGATCACAATATCATTTTTGAAACAATTATATATAAGAGTAACTATCTTTAATAATAATAATAATAATAATAATAAATGAATAAATGAAAGAAGTATTATGTGGAAGTATATCAAAAGGAAAAGTTTTTGAGAATAACAGTTATCTCAATCAATCCTGATCTAAATAAATTAATTTTCTTATAACCAGATCAAATATTTAAGACCCAGTAAAATATATGGTTTTAAAATAACTGATACATATATTTACATAAAAATATATAATAAAATGATTAATGATTATGAAGCGGACTGGTGGATAATGAATTACTACCAGAGGTTGTCGAGTGGGCATGCAATGGACCCCAAACCATCAAGCTAAGTGTGAGTCCAATATGACTCTCCAATCCTGTTAGTAGGACATTGAAGCGTTCACTACGGAATTTCCAAATGCATACACGGTTGTCATCAGAACTTAAATTAAATTGCTATTCATCACCGAATGTCCCCGTTCCAACATAGTTCAATACCGCCAAGCGATGCACCACCCCAAAAGCAGGTGAGATAGGTGATTGTAAGAGGCAACACGCGTAATAAACAACGCTATAGTGAATGATTGTCAACCAAGTGTCTTGTAATGATTCGGACAGATACATGGGCAATTACTGATGTACCACCTAGGTGCCAACGGCCGTACCATGCTGAATATACCGGTTCTCGTTAGATCACCGAAGTCAAGCATCATTGGACGCGGTCAGTACTTGGGTGGGGGACCACCTGGGAACACCGCGTGCCGTTGGCAAATTTGGGACCTGAATGGCCGAGTGTCTAGCGCTCGGTGCCACAGGTTTCAGGTTCGAATCCCGGCGGTGCCATGGATGCTTGTAGTGGTTCGGAATCCACTTTAAGCCGTAGGTCCCGGTCTGCTATGACTGTAAGAGCGTCACGGAGCCAAAGTCAGGCTTCTACCTACGGGTGCTCCATCACAACAGAAGCTGCTTCCTTCCCCTTCAATCATGAGTACGTATGGGCTCGTGGGCTTGGCCAGCCAAGTGGGATAAGAAACAACAAACAAACCACCTAGGTATAGATGTTGGGCAGTTATACAGTCGGTTGTGCATGTGCTGTTTTCATTCTTTTATGACGTTAGATGGATTATGTGTATAGTATTATGAGAATGGCTGAGGTAGCGAACAAGTCATTGAGCTGATCATCCGGCTTCTATCATCCCGTTCTTGCCTTCTCAAAATCTGACAACTGTTTTCATTTACTTCGATTGTGGCTTAAGAGCCTTTCTTTTTATAAGCATATAAACGGCATACATAGCACATTAGAGAGACTATTGTTGAGCTAAGCTGGACTCACATCAAAGATCTCTACTGGCCTTACGATAACAGTGCTTGCCACGAACTTTCATGCCAAGTTTTGTAGTGATCCGATGACTCCGTATTGATGAGCTAGTTGAGTTTCAGTTATTTTAAATTTTCTTGATCTGCTTAATGATTGACTGAGAAAGATTTTTTCTTAAATTTTTATTGAAAAAGAATCAGGTATTATTACACTTGGACAGCTTTATTTATTTGTCAATATAGCTTTCGTATATTATAAGATATTTAACAATTTTTTTTACTCGAAAACTATGATTTGTATATTTGATATATTCTATATTTTTTTAAAAATATTTCATGTATATTTTCATTGATATATTTAGTTTTTATATTTTATTATCATTTTTATTATTTTATATTTCTAGGGGGTTTTTTTCAATTCAAATACAATCCAAGATGCATGAAATAGACTATTGAGGTACAATAGCAGCACATAGTAGTTAGTTAATTAAATGAGTGAAATAAATGAGTATTAAATAAAGGAAATAAATGAGTATTAGATAAATGAAATAAATGAGTGTTATAAATCTTAGTTAATTTGATGAGTAAAATAATTAGTTGTTAAATTGAAAAACTACAGGAAAACTATTAACTGATTACTGAAATATTTACTGAATTTTTTTAATAAATAGGAAAACAAATAAAACATCTAATCAAACACATACAATCTTGGAACAACAAATCTTATTTTAACTTGACTGCAGATTTTTCACAAACAAAACATATTAGGCCTAAATTGGTGAGCTATAAATACCTGTTTACAACCCCGTATGACACGGCACCTGTAGCTTTTATTTTATTTTTCCTCGGGGGCCACTGCGTGCTGTAATTGCCGAAAAAGAGCGTTGGTGGGGCGCCAGGGCGTCGATTGGTCGTCCGGAGGCGTGCCCCCGCCCCTCTGCGGAGAAAGCCAGGGCTTTTAAAACAAGGGGGCTGAACCAGACCGTTCCTTAGCACGAGAGGAGCGAACCGGCTTCTAATGATCAGCCATCGTTCAGGTGAGTTCCAGCTCTTCCTTGATTCTGATCCTGTTGGGTGAGATTGATCTTATCTCTTAAAAAAAATTTTTTTAAAGATCTTTTTTAAGGTGCAAAACAAATTTTTTAAATCAAAAATATTGAAGTTATTTATTTAATTTAAAGTAAATTAAAGTTTTATTAGTTTTGTTGCTACCATCCATAGAGTATATAGAATCAGAATTGCGTTTTATTAGTAGACAGTATTCAATATGCATTTTGTTTACTTTTCAAAGTTTTGAAGTTATTAGAGAATTCATTTTAATTTTATCTTTTCTTTAAACATTCATTAAATAAAAGTTTGGTTTGGTCACCTATTGGGTGAGATTGAACTTATCTCTTAAGAAATATTTTAAAACCCTTTTTTTAAGTTGCAAAACTAATTTTTTAAATCAAAAATGTTTAAGTTATTTATTTAATTTAAGTAAATTAAAGTTTTATTGGTTTTGTCACTGCCATCCATAGAATATATAAAATCAGAATTCCTCGTTACAATTAGTAGACAGTATTCGATATGTGCTTTGTTTGCAGCATCAAAGTTTTAAAGTTGGTAGAGAGTTAATTTTATCTCTTCTTTAAACATTCATTAAATAAAAGTTTAGTTTTGCCACCTATTGGGTGAGATTGATCTTATCTCTGAAAAATTTTTTAATCTTTTTTTAAGTGCAAAACAAATTTTTTAAATCAAAAATGCTTAAGTTATTTATTTAATTTAAAGTAAATTAAATTAAAGTTTTATCAATTTTGTCTAGTAGTCCGTAGGGTATACAGAATCAGAATTACGTGTTACAATTAGTAGACAGTATTCGATATATATTTTGTTTATAGCCATCAAAGTTTTAAAGTTGGTAGAGAATTAATTTTATCTTTTCTTTAAATATCCGTTAAATAAAAGTTTGGTATTGATAAATATTGATAACACGACTGATTACTGAAAAATTTTGGAAGAACAGAATTTTTTACTAAATATTAAAATACAATTTTTTACTATACTTACTTCATAAGGAACTTACAACAATACTTCATGAGCATTCTTACAACAATACTTTTTAGCATAAGCCAATCAAATTATTTAATGAAATTTATTTATTTGATGTCATTTTTTGTATGAATTACTGTATATATATTTTAATCTTTGGTATTTAAGAACTTTTTCTCTTTAAGATAAAAATATAAATTTAAACGGATTTATTTTTAAATCAAAAATATTTTAAATTAAATAAATAGTACTATGAAAATTCCAACTTAAATATTTTTATATTTTTATCACAAATTTAAAATGGAACTAAATTTTACTTGTTAAAACTTAGTATAAACTAATTTTTATGAATTTCTAAAGTAATTTTTTTTTTTCAATTCTTCATGTTTTGTTTTTTTTATTTACCAATTGGCTGAAACATCTCTTACCAAATTTAAAAAAAAAAAATTTTACATTTTATTTGCCTAATCATATAACTGTAATTTATTTAATATAAACTAACTGCGAATTATTTATTGAAAAGTTTATAAAAAAATGAGAAAAAAATATAAATACTTTTCTTGTAGCAAAAAATATTCCGGCTATATTATTTGTATTAAATAAAAATTTCAAAACAGTTTCTGCCACGTGTACTTAAAATTTATTTTCATTTGGTTCTCTTGAACTGAAAGACGTATTCAATTACTTAAGTAAATGAAAAACTAGCTGTGATTTAGTGAAAATGCAGCAACATAGAAGTCAACAACTTGTCCCAATTCCTACCAATGCAGAATTTCACAATTCCGCAAAGAAAATCTTTAAACATCCGGAAACTTCCCTTTTTTTTATAACAAATTTAATTTTATTTATATTACATCAATGTTTAATAGATTTAAAGCAAAAAAAAGAGTAATTATTTTCAATGATTTGTCGACATGAAAATTTATTTACTGATCAAAATCAATCCTATATATTGAACATATTTCATTCAATAAAATTTTGTAAATAATCAGTAATTCATACAAACTATTTATTATCAAAGTGAAATATAAACTAATAATAAACTAAGTGAAGAGATAACTTCAGATATATTGTTAAATTTATAAGACTGTTTTTCTTAATTTGTGAAGTTCCAGTGACAAAATTATAGTAAATAGATGACAAATATATTGTGTCAATAATATTTATGTTTATATAAAAATATGTTGTACAAGAGTTTAAATTCTATTTTTAATCAAAAAAAATTTTTTTTTAAATATTAGGCTTATAATTTTCTTAAAAATAAGTTTTATTAGTTTAAAAAAAGCAAATAGGTGTTATATAAAGTGATATTAAACATATTTATAATTATTAAACCAATGAGAAATTATTAAGAAAACTCGTATTATGAAAGATTTTTTACTATAAAATTGATGGTGATTCGTAATTATTTTCCTGATTACAAATCATAAGAACTTTCATTGTAATTAACGATCGAAAATACAGAAGAAAAGACAAACGTTTTTTCTATCTCTTTTAAACTCTTCTACTTTACTTCCTTAAATCACATGGACAATATTCAAGCTGTAGTTCGTTTTATCTCCATATTGAGACACTTTCATAGTCAATGAAACCAGCGCACTCATTATGTATACCATGTATGCCTTTTTGTATACCCTTTGTGTATATTGTAGGCAACTTTACTAAGAATGTTGAGTCAACAGAACTTATTTGGCATATAATATCGGCAATCATTAGTATATGCCCCTTAAAATAAGGCAATAATTTCGTTGTACTTAACGACAGGAAATAATGCAAAAATAAGAGCAAAGTTCTTTTTAGTACTTTGATCTGTTCTATGTTATTTCCCTGGATCACAGGACAACCTTCAAGCTGTAGTTCACATCATATCGATATTGTAAAACATGTTCCGAGTCAATGAAACCAGTAACCCTTTATGTATACCACTTCATTCACTGTTGTATACAAAGATAGCTGAGTGAGAATATTGAGTCGATAGAACTGTTTTGGCATCCATTATCGACAATAATTAGTATTAACCCCTTAATAATTTCGTTGTATTTAACGATAGGAAAATATATAGCGGAAGATCAAAGTTTTTTTTGTTTTTTTTTTTTTTTTTTTTTGAGTACTTTGACCTGTTTTATGTTACTTCCTTGTATAACAAGGACAAAATTCAAGCTGTAGTTCATGTCTTGTTGATATTGTGAAACACGTTCATAGCCGATGAAACCAGTGCACCCTTTATGTATACCACTTCATTCATTGGTGTA